>OOFC01019761.1:21084-38219 GCA_900323345.1 Pseudochromis fuscus
CGAAAGGTGGGTGTGCGTCACCAGGAGGCCGTCCCAAGTCATTTCCAATCAATTAGACCACCTTTATTTTTAGAAGTAATCTGAATTAGTTTAAAATGTGCGCTTCTCGTGACAGTCTCCTCTGCTTACTCATGGCTGTGTTGGAATGGTAAGCAGTTTATTTTGGTTAAGGACCAAAGTGAGCTCTTTTAAAAACTTTATTCTAATCTACAAAGTTTGAGTTGCTTTTAGGTGCTGTCGGAATATTGGTTAATCCATTGAAGGAGTGTTGAAGGAAAGTTGTGTTGCAATATTTGCTGAACCTTTCCCCCTGATTGAGAAGTGGTCAGATAAATTAACTATTACCCACCAACTGACACACTTAGTAAGTAAACACTGCTCTAAAAACAAAAATAGGAATGCAATTTGGACGTTAGATTTATTTTTTTTTAACTCTACTTTTGACTTAAGCCCTTCTTGTGTTTACATTTGAGCTGATTTTACTATAACAATGGTAATAAGTAGTAATAAAATCCATTTTATGTCCCCTTTGCAAACCTAAATGCTGAAGTTTCTTTCCTGTACTAGCTCTTTGACAGCAGAGCCATAGTCTTGCTGAAATATGCAGGATCTTCCCTGAAAAAGGCAGCAGTCTGGATGGCAGCACATGTTGCTCCAAAACCTGTACAGACTGCTCCACATTAATAGTGCCCTCCCATCACAAATGCTGATTTTTGTTGACCTGTGTTGGTGGTTGTCATCTTCTTTAGAGGGGAGGATGCAGGGTCTGTGATTTCCACAAAGAGTTAAAAATGTTGATTTGTCAGACCACAGGACAGTTTTCTACTTTAGTCCATCTAAAATGGGCTCAGTCCAGCGAAGTTGTTGCTTTTCTGCGTCGTGTTCATATGTTGTTTTTGACTCTGCGTAGTAGTTTTAACCTGCATTTGTGGATGTAGCAACAAACCGTGTTGACAGGCAGTGGATTTTGGAAGTGGTTTTGAGCTTATGCAGTGATTTCCACCACAGATGTCATGTTCTTGATGCAGTGCTGCCTGAGGGCCTGAAGATCACAATCCAGTGTTGGTTTTCAGCTTTGTCCCTTTGGCGCAAAGATTTTTCCAGATTCTCTGAAACTTTTAATCATACGATGAACTGGAGAAGATGAAATCCCCAACTTCTTTGCAATTTTACACTCAGGAACATTATCCTGAAATTGTTGAACTATTTGCTCAGAAGATTGTACTTTGGTCTTATTTCAGTTCCCAGACTGATACAACAGATTGCTAAAGCTAAAAACTGATAAGGCATGCATGCACTACTGCTGCAGCACACCCCAAAGTTATCAAAGATTGCAAAATACCTTAAGACAGTGTCATTAGCTGGATCAATACTGGCCACAGTATATTCAAATCATAAGATCAATGGAAACACTCAGAGAGAGGAGTGGTGGCAGTTGTGTTTAAAGTCATTTAGAAAATAAGTCCTAGAAAATAATATGTTAGCTTAAAGTTCACAGTAAATTAAACAGTGGTTTATTTATATTGAAAGACATCTTAAAAGACTCTTATTTAAAGTGAGTGTATACCCTATTTACTGAACTGTCACCATTGTGCTGATAAATACAAATAACAGTGAATGTAGTGTAGCACTGCACACACAGAAGAGACACAAGTCTGCAAACCTGGGCCAGTAACGTCAGTTACACATCCCCGTTAAGTGTGTTTTTACATACGCTGCCTTTCTTAGCAGCAAGACTCCTGTGTGAAGGTGATTTGTTTATACTGTATTCTGTAAGAGAAATAACACATTGTTTTTTTGAAAGTTACATTTTAACAATGATAGCTTTGGTAATTGTACTATTGTGCATCATATGTGCCAGATTCATTATTGACTGTGGATTACTGGAGTTAGCCAATGAGATGTCAAATTCTTCCTTTGGATCTGGTACTGCTTGGTTTATTTTAGTGTTCTTTATTATTTTTATTTTAATAGAACACATTTTGACAAATCACGGCGAGGGACAGCAGTTCTGAAATAAAAAATTAAAAGAGGCTGGATACCATTTAGCTGCTTTGGTTTCAGAGTCCTTATATTGTGCATGTCAAACAGACTGTATATAGAAATGGACGAAGCAACTGGATCTCAAAAATGAGATCGATGTAGAAGTGCAAAAAGTTGTTTTACTGCCGATTGCCACTAGATGCTAGCTCAAAAAAAAAAAAAAAAACCCTCCAGCTCCAACTGACTTCAATTTAGAATTTTTCATTTTCAATCATGAAATCCTCAACTCTGCTGATTAGTGATCTAGTGGTCCATCTGAAAAATAACTCATCATTAGGTAGATTTCAGGCTCCAATGAGACCAGAACTCAAGTCTCATAGACACTGGGCAGTGTCCTCAGGTCCAAGGATCAGTCCCGCCTCTTCACTCCAACCTTTGATATCCAAATATGGTAACTTTTATCTCCAAACAACATTCATGGCGATGTTCAAATGCCAAACTCCTGGCTTCAAAATGTCCACAACCAACAGGTGACGTCATGTTAGCTTTGTCCATTCAGCATAAAGTCTATAATGCCAACTCACCATCATAGAAAACTAGGATTGAAATTTATTGATGCCCCTTGTTGATGTCATTCACATTTGTACTATGGCAAAAACTGTCTGCTGTATTGAATTGTCTGCCTATTTTAATATGTCATTGGCCTGAAAGAAGAAGGAATGGAAAGACACACTTGACAAAAACACAAACACACTCATTAATAACGACAGAAGACAAAGGTCTTTATGCTCTTGCTTGGTTGCTATTTGAGCAAACACTTTAGAGACAGAAGGGGAGGGGGGCTTTGGGAGTGGATGGGTAACAATAGATTTCAAGAATAGAATGGCATTTTGTCCACTATACTGTACATTATGAACTGTACTGTACATTACAATTGTTGTATGGCTGTAAAGCAGTGAATGCAGGAATCTTATACACACCTGACATTCTTAAAGAGCTGGGATCTCCTTTGCTGGAATAATACACCAGCTGACTTGGTCCCTTTGATGGCGGTATTTTTCCCTTGTAAGGGAAAAAAAAAGCAGCACAAACTTAAAACACATGAAGTGGTTTTCTCGTTCTCACACATACACACAGTCACACATGAGTGCTCGGCACATGCACACACACACAGACACACACAAAATGTAGCATCCACTGCCCCAATCATCTCTGTCCAAGATACTCAAAAAGAACAAAAAAGATAAATATTTGACTTCAACTACCCAGCAGAGGCTGGTGTTCCGGCTTTGTACAGTATTTATACCTGTATATTATATGCTATAAAGAATTTCTGTGACATTAAAATTTATTAAATAAGGGAAAAAAACAATTTTGTAATAACAGACAGCATCCACTGCTTACACTGATTGTTATGAACTGTAAACTTAAAAAGCAGCTAATAATTCTGAGCTTTAAGTTCACTGTAACATCCGTGATGGTTTCTTCTTCTTTCCTGCAGTACACTGCTTCAGCTTCCAGCTCGGTAACATTCCCTGATGCTGAGTGGTCTTCCACATATTCCAACATTCCCTTTTCTCTGTCCTCCTGCTGCTCGGTGTCTCCTCTTGGTGCTGAGTAAGGAGCTGCCGAGGGACTGTGAGCGCACAGGTGGCAGTTTAGTCCACAGAAGAGGAGCCACTTCCACTGATTTCTGTCCCTCTCTGAGACATCCGCCCCCCTCCTCTGGAGGTGGAAACACTGTACACGGCACTTGGGGACACTTCAACAAAGAAAGGCTAAAGCAAGAGTGCTTTAAGGAGTGGAGATCAGTTGCCATTAAGTTAACTCCCGCTGAGAACATATGAGCCTGCCAGGGAGTTGGATAGGGAGTGCTTTGGTGTCCCAGTGTCCTTCATACCATAAATTCATTACTGCCATACAACACCAGGTGCTGTGGTATGTCTGGAGGGTCCCTGCCGTGGCTGCCATCGTCTCTGGAGTGCCTCAGGGTTGAATGCCTGCCACCCTTAAGTTTCTGTTTGCCCTTCTCTGGATTGTACGTGCCTCGGCTGGTGAACTGGGGCCTTTCGTCGTATGTGCCTTCAGGCTCTCCTGTAGGGCTGCTGTCTAAGCTGTCAGATCGGGAGGTTGGAGATGCATTCAGGGCCTGGGCCTGGGCTAGGGCCAGGGCCGGACCGGGGCCCGCAGTAGGAGACTTGGAGGTGAAACGAAACCGCCGGCTGGCGGTGGCAGAAGACGACGCAGATGAAGGGTGGAAGTGTGATGAGGAGGAGTAAGAGGAAACACTGGAACAAGAGTCAACGGAGTCCAGGGATTCAGGCTGTCGCCGGAGAGCACGGCGTCGGGGGCTCTTCCCGTCAGATCTCCTAGGCCAGGGGGAAGTCATCATTGGACCTCTCTCTGAAATGAAAGGCCAACATGTCAAGTGTTTTTCTCTGTTTCTTATCTTCAGCCTGGATTTGGGTAATCTATTTTGATGCCTGCAGCATCTATTTCCTATAAAGATCCTGTAAAGTTCAGCATTGGCAGCGTTAAACATCTACACCATCAGTGTACAGCCCTTGTTCTGTTGCACTTACAATAACAATGTATATGGAGAAGCAAAGGACAAACTCATCCTGATTATCACTGACACACTGGTTATTATGTGGAGCACTGCTGCCAATGCAAGGATGCTATTTCTTTACCTTGTTTCAGCCAATGTTTCTGAAGTAAACTATAAAGAAATGATGTTCACAGTAAGGCTCTGCCAAAACACTAGAAAATGTTTTGGGTAATTTAGCAACAATAAGAAGTTGAGATGCGCACTATGAGAAAAAAAAAGTTTCCAGTGGAAAAACAGCCACCTGTGGACACAGACCTTTACACATAAATCAATCAATAAAAGTGATAATTTCCAGTATAATGACATACCAGAGAAGTCCGAAATGGTTTCCTCAGAGTCCACATTGAGGTTTTCAGAGCTGTCAGCCGTACCGATGGAGGCCTCTGACTCCAGGGTCTCATCATCTGATGCTCGTGGCTCCAGAGCCAGCATCTCGAAGGTCAGCTCCTCTCTGTTGAGGTAAACATTATCCAGAGCTGAGCACACATGATCAGACAGAGCTATTGTTAATGTTATTGTTCTGATCATCAGGTGTACCACTTTTAATTTGGAGTCATTTACAGACCATAAAACACTTTAATTACTTCTCTTTCTGTAGGTTTTCAATCTGCTCCGTCAGTACTCTCTCTTCCTGCTGCATGGCTGCCTGCTGATGCTCTGAGATTTCAGCAAACGACTCCGCTCCGTCCTCGCTGCCGCTCTCTTCAATCACAGGGTCGGCCACAGACGGCAGCCGGGGACTAACGGGAGGTGACGGTGTGTGGTAGCTTAGTCGCTGTACATGACCTTTTCCCTGTGGAGCAAATCAGAGACAGGTGTTTTCTTCTGTTACAAGTGTGATGGCTACATTTGTGCATTACCACAACACAACATCTCGCAGGCAGCTACTCACTTGCACATGCACTGACTGAAGCACACCAAGAACAGTATAACAACACTGGTCACACATCGATTATTACAACACAGTGATACACACATTTACCTTTTTAGCTGCATGTGGCTGCTTCAAACAAAAAAGTGACAAGCAAAAAAATAAAAGAATCAGTCATTCTGAGTTCATGTGCAGTAACAACCTGTCATTGCAGTGACTGATTTGCTGCATTAATGCTGCTTATTTTAGCTGGGTCCACATGATGTACAGTACATATTTCACAAGTTCTTTCTCATATCTTAGAAGCAACAAAAAAATTCCCAAACCCGTAATAAAAATAGTTTAAAACAGATTTAATCTTTGACTATTGTTGCCAGATGAGTTTTACAACTCAGTGAAGCATCTCCCTTCCTGCCCATCCCTGCAGAGAGTAGCACATGTGCAATAGTGCATCAGTAGTAGCTATTATCAGCAGTAAAGTTGATTTAAAAGATATATATTTGAATGACGTATCCATAATTTGCACAACCTCATGCTAACTTTAAAAGCTGGTAGCTAAATAAAAGCCATTCAATAATTACCTGATTCATAATCCATTAATTGTTTCAATAGTTGATGATTAATCGACTATTGAAATAGTTAAAATAGTCGTTAGTTGCAGTGCACTGTTGTGTGATATTGGTGTAACATTTGCACAAAAAGTGTATAGTGAGAGTCCTCCGAGAATTTATGAGAAACCAAAAGAGAAAAAAAAGCCAATTATGTTTTAATTAATTCAGAGAAAGTAATGACAAACATAATCACACTCCAATTTCCTATGTTAGCTTTCTTATGAGGTGGAAACAGTGACCTAAGCTCTTCATAGAAAATGCTGAAAATGTTCACTTTGTGTGCTCCATACTCCACAGAGCATAAAGTAAATCTAATTAAAAGCAACTGCATGGTTACATAACGTCCTCACTTTAATTCACAAGAGACAGTAACAGAATATAGTCTGACAACATAAAAAAAGACAGAGTGAAGTGATGATTCATGCTTTGGGGATGGAGCGTTAATATTTGAAGAGATGATCTGTACCACGACACTGGATGATGGATTGAGGATGTGATCCATGGTGTGTGTATACATACCATAGTGTGCGCTATGCTCATAAATCTAACAGCTATAAGTACGGGTCTCTGGGTAAAGGAAAGGACATGTTAGGGCGGAGATTCTGGAGAGGAGAAAAACTGCTTAGAAAGGAAGGAATCATGGAGGGTATCGCAGTGAAGGAGTCTCTAGGATGAGTCAGGTAGATTTAGCAACGAGCCACTGTAAATATGTGACAGCTACAATAACAGTGGGAGCAGTTATGCTGGGAGATCTTACCATAGACCGTCTGATGAGGGTCAGTTTACACTTGGCTTTATTCTCAGCAAACTCCAGGGTGCTGATGTCCTTTAGTCGCACTTTGTACTTATTCATCTGTTCACAAATGATAACTTCTACACACCTGTAGAGACACGACAGGAGACTTCAGAATCACTAGAAATATTTAACAATGTCACACCAAAAAACGATGAGTCATGTTAATCAAAAACCTATTCCACGCAGTTTTGTTAATACAGTACAACATGTGCCTTGTGTTTTCCCTAAGGCTAGTTGTTCCTACATTTTTCCTGTCAGGAAAATAATTTAATGCTCTCACTCCATTAATCTTATTCAACATGGGTAGAGACATCTAGAGGAAAGCAAGTCAAATTAAACATTTTATTAAACAAGCTTTTTACACCAACAACACACTGCTGCTCTGTTACACTGACAGTGAACCTAAGAAACACTTCAGTCTTCCCTGCTCGAGCATCACTTTCATATTTTCTCCTCCCAGACTGCACTTTTTTCTGCCTGAATAAATCTCGGTAAATCTTAATCTATTTCTTTTAGTTCAGTATATAAAAAAGATATATTTATCTGCTCCAATTTTTCCTTCCAACTCCACATTTTTCTCTACCTAAAGTAAAAACTGATTTTATTCAAACAACATTAAATACGTTCTTACGCTGTTGTCTTGCCGATGTCCTGGACGCTC
Source organism: Pseudochromis fuscus (assembly GCA_900323345.1). Lineage (NCBI taxonomy): Eukaryota > Metazoa > Chordata > Actinopteri > Pseudochromidae > Pseudochromis > Pseudochromis fuscus. The sequence continues at coordinate 28,615 of OOFC01019761.1, forward strand.
TGCAGGGGATCGATGGTGTCCGGACAGCGCAGGATACAGGGAGCAAAAACTATGGCCAAGGCATTAGCTGACATACGGTTTGTGTCCTCTTGCAAGGCGATCCTGAAAGTATGAATTCAGGATTAGAGGGAAGGAAGGAGGCAGTTTCATCTATTAATCCCACTCTAAGATAAGAGCTTTGATTACCTGACAAGATGAAATATGAGGCGCTCCAGAGTGTTCAGGTGAGTTCTGCTGAGCTGATCAATAACTGAATACACCCCTCTGATCATTTCCTTTTTATCCTGCAAACCTGCAGAGGCAGAAAACAAACAGCTATTTACTATCACAGCAAGCAACTATATTTGGTGCTATTTTCAGCATTAAGTTGTTATCGTGGACAGTAAAATGCAATTGAAGGACAGAATTTGTTGAATACGTGATGTCAAACACTCACCCATGGCGCGTATGAACTCCTCGTAAAGCTCGAACGTCATCAGAGGATTAGGCAGCTCTCTCAGCCACTGCTTGAAAACACTAGCAATAACATGGATGTTGTAGTCGTCCAGATTCATGTTGTCCACATCTGAGGGAGAGCGCAGACAAACCAACACTCAATAATCACATTTAATCCTTTCACACCCGTGTTTGTCAGCTTTAAAAGCCAACTAGCATCCTCCACCTGCTGGCTGAGCTGCAGTGTGTTTTACCTGTGTCCAGTCCCTGCTTGAGTTCTTTAATTTTGTTGGTGGAACCAGATTTCCTGTAAATCCCTTCAGTGTAGAGGCCGTGCATCTCGATGTAGTTAATTAACTTCTCCACTACCAGGGGCACCGTCCTCTCGTCATTAGTCAGACGAGAGACTTCCACTCCGAACTGTCTGGAGGAAAGCTCCGGATCAAACTGTTCACAGACAGACACAATACACTCAGACATGCTGTGTATATACATGAAGACATTTTACAATTCTCACCACACTGAGTATTGTCTGTTAAGGACGATCATTGCTGGTGCATTAGGAGCCAGAAATAACACCAGCTACTGTGCACAAACCCACAGTAACACAATTAATGTCATGGGACATTACCGCGAGGGTGCCGACTCACCTTCTTACTGCATTTGGTGGTCGTCTTCTGGCAGCACTTTCGGTGGCAGGCGTAGCGGCACACTGGATAAACACAGCCAGAGAGATCAAACAGGTCACTTCCATTATCCACACAAAGGCAGTGCCTCCTCATTATTCAGCAGAAGTTCAGACAAATTGTAAAAAATTGTTATTGCTTCAGAGACCAAAGCAGTTTTGGCTGGCATGAGGAAAACATCCTGTGTGAATAAAGGACAAACTGTGTGGAGAAATCTCTGGAGAGACAGAGACGCAGACCCCATGAGTCCAGTTGAAAACAATCTGATTAGAGGCGAGGAGGGAGAGAGGGCGGGGCTTGATCTCAGAGGCCACAGACATGAGGTGTGTGTGTGTTGGAGTTCATGTGAGTGTCTGTGTGAAGTACAAAGATGCTTTTGTGTGCATTTGTGGTCACGAACATTATGAAAAGCAATTTCTTATACATCACATTGTCTGACGGTAAAGTATTATAAGCTCACAACTAAAAGTCTGATGTTGTCTTGTTGTGGGGACATAAATCAGTTTACAGTCACACTGTGGGAACAAAAAGCAAATCTCCAGAAGGGAAACCATTACATTTAAGCATTTAGGGATTAGATAAGGGTTGGATTTAAGTTCAGATTGGGATGAAGTTAATGGTTGTGGTCAGAGCTAATCTCCTGTGACTGTTTGTTTTGGTTTGTTTGTGTGTGTGGATTGTGTTGTGTTATCTGTACATGGTGTGTGCGCGTGTGTGTGTGTGTGTGTCAAGGGAAAGAGTTCCAACATCCAGTGAGTTCAGTTTTAACGACATTTTAATTATTTGGACTTTCCACCACCCACATCTTGTTTGGTAAAACTCTAAATATTACTTCCTTGTTTAGGAGCCAATTTTGAGAATCTACTTTCCTTATGATCATATCAAGCTGATAAACTGTAGTAAAAACTCACAGGATTTTCCTATTTATATAATTTCAACCTCCGACACTTATTCTCATGATCAACTGATTGATTGTTGATTATTTTTTCAATTAATTGATTTTAAACAAATCTTCACAGATAAATAACTCAATCCTGCAAAAAATGTTTTCCTGATATTTAACTGGATTAATAAAATGGCTGAATGATTTTCTGTCCATTGAATTATCAGTTATAAAGATTTTATTGGGAAAAATCCACTTTCAATGACACCTTTCAAAACTACAGATTTAAAGAGAGGTTTTTCTAAACTGCATGAAACCCAGTGAATATTAAGGTGTACTGGAGTGTAGGTGGAATACTTTGAGTGTACACTCACATTTACACACACAGGCACGGTCCATCATCCAGATGAGTGATGAGCAGTATTCACAGTATGTGGGGATGCTGTACTGGGTGGACTTGAAGATGTGGCCGTTATGCTCCTCCACCTGCAGACAGCAGCAGAGCACAGGTTCACCAGCAGCTCCCTTACTTTCACAGTAATATTCATGTATTTGTTTTTAGGGAGCTTCGTCTTTTCTGGCCACTGTCCAATGGAAGTGTACAAGACTTTATCAGAATGAAGGAAGACTTACAATATCAGTGTCCTTCTTTCTTCGTTTTTTGCGTTCAGGTTTTGGTGCCTGCTGCAGTAAAAAAAAAAAAGACAAATCAGAATTATAAATACATTTTAGTATTATTTATATTTATCTAAGCTATTTTAAGTCAGTAACATGGTGTATACCGTTGATAAAAATCTCTTTAGGAATCATTACACATCACATTTTTGGGATTTACAACAATCAGTGCACATTTATTTCTTGAACATCACCAGAAATTCAAAGCAGCATACATCTGTTACACGTCTTTACCTTGCTAAGTGTACTGTCCAGAGGTTTGTACTCTGTCATGAACTCATCCAGGAAAACTTTGAAGGTGTTGACCCACACTTTGACAGGTGACTCCCTCCAGTCCCGCTGCTCCTGCCGCATGGTTTTCTCCAAGATGTGCTCAAACAGGGCGTAAAGGTCTTTGTATCTGATACTCTTACCATCATCCATCTGGGAAAGAAGTCGACAGGATCACAGGAAGAACTTGTCTCTGTTGTAATGTTTCAGTTCAAAAATTCTGGACTAATAATATACAGGTTGGATCGAATTTCTAAATAGTAATTTTAATAGATGATGGCTATATTTTCATAGAGGATTGTTTCAGTTTTGAGGGGTCGAGTACAGTGTTGACAGGACTTACTGCGAGTGCAGTGGAGTAAGAGTTGAAGATGTTCACACGGAATTCCTTCAGTGCCTTTTTAAACACAACGTCCACCATGGTGTCCTTCTTACTGTCCTCTGTGTCCAGGTCATTGATCTAAATATGACAACAATCAACAAAGGATTAAAAAAAGAAACTACATGCAACTTTAAAATACTTGTAAACAAAAATAATGAAAGCTTTATTACTCTCCTTGTAGTGATTAGATGCTGAAGTTGCCCTGAAAGCTGCATAATTACTCAAAAGACAATAACAGAGAGCATGCTTCACTGTACCTTCTTCATCAGGAAGTCGTTCATGCTCCTGTAGTCGTTGGTGCAGGTGAGGATCTGCAGCGCGTCGTTCTGCCACTGAGCAGGTTCCAGAGCCACGCTGCTGATCTTCACGCTCCGCCGTCGCTTCACCTTCGGAGACGGCTCCTTGTTCTCCTTCAAGTCTCTGAACCCTCGATCCAACGTCAGGTCAGGACTGCAGGGCGGCGACATGTTTTCCTGACCTGCTGGGTGGAGGAGAACTCCAGTCAGCGACACTTTGGTGGAATGATGCTCGATCAAAACAAGTCATTTGGACCAAAGTCTAATTAACTTCAGGTAAAAAAAAATTCAAAACAAATGGGTGATGCTTCAGCACCTAACATTTTGGATAATTAAAAAATATTAGCATAAAAAAGGATCAATTTTCTCTTGGAGATCGCACCCTCTCCCAGTAACGGCCCAGTGTCTCCATAGTCTCCATCCAGGGAATCAGCCCCACAGATCAGCTTCTCTCTGGAAGTCTTCTTATCACCATACTTGGTCTTGCCCCAGAAACGCATCTTACCACGAACCCTGGTCAAAATGATTGAAAAATCAAATTCAAAACATATATTTCATGAGAGCCAAAGCCACACATTAAAAGTTTTATTAAGGCCACCAAATAAAGAAACGATGTTTAGAAATACCAGCTGAGGAACAAACCTTCCATCTTGCGAGTTCTTGCGCAGTGACTCCACTTTCACCAAATCTCCTGACGACATGGCTTTGTGCATCTTCTTTTGCTCCTCAGTGCTCACCGGCTGAAACAACATCAGGTTTGATACCATGTTAAAATAACTGCAAAAGGGAAGGATAAAGCCTATTTCCATGTGGTGAAGTATATCATGATGTGGGGGCACGTTCAGGCCAGCAGAGGGCGCCATAACATCATTGATGCTGCATTTTACATTTACATGAGCACTAACTTCTATCAGTAAAAGCATAACTTCTACTTGAAATCTAAACTAGAAATCACGATATTGAAGAGCAAGAACACAGTAAACAATGATTTCTAAATACCAACTAAGACAACAACATGTGACACAAATCAGTGTTCCCAGGAAAAGACAGCAAAGATTGTTAAGTAAAGAGGAAATTCAAGAGTGAATAATTCCTTTTCAAGGAGTTTCAGGATATGACTTGTTACTACTGTGATGTGCTAAGAGTGGAAACATCACCAAATGACATGCACATAACCTGCAAAGAAACAGGAATTAATCAAGTAGGAAAAAACAGTTGCAGCTGAGAGAGAAAAAGAAGCTAGATTATGTTAGAAAAGCCACTACGTTAAAGGTTCAATGTTTTAGGGGAAAACACATTTCAAAAATTGTCCCATATCATGATTCACCTTTACTGTTTTTAAAGGGGGCTCAAATCTATAAAATAATGTAGTTACAGTTATGAACTTAAAATCTGGCACTAATACATATCATTTTACTATAAAAGGACAGTATATTCATTTATATCTATGGAAAGTACTACTCATGACTACAAATCAGCAGGTATTTCAAAGTGTTTGTAATGAAACACCTGCATTAAAATGCATTTGAAATGTCTTCCACTTGTGTGAAAAGTTGAGTTTCAAGTTTTGGAAAACAGAAGTTTGTTGAAGCTCAGTTTGAGTCAGAGGTGTGAAGCAGACCGATGCTCTCTGTGCTGAGTGGGTTAGAAAGAGAAGCCACACTGTAAAGAAGGTAGAGAGGGGCCACTGGTGGCTTGGATGGCGCCTGTTACCATGTCTGAGTCACTGAAACAGGACTCTCTTAAGCCTGCCTCCGTGGAGCTCTGTTTGGAGAGGGGTAGAGTGTAATGTCGGGGGCTGGTGAGGCTGTCGCCATCATAGTCATCCTCATCTGAGTCGCCCCCAACTGAGAGGATGGGGGCGCGGGTGAGGAAGTCGGAGCGCGTCCGTGCCATTCTGGCTTTCTTTTTTTGGCCCACTCTGCCAACCTGGAGTTCACCAGAAGTGATAACAGCATGTTTAAAATAAATCATCTGCAGAAGAGCTTCAGTGCATTTGGTTCCTCATGTCAGTCAGCTGTGCTGCTTTTAGTATAAAATTGGCAGGATTCATTCATTCACTCACAAAACAAAACAGCACATGCTACATAAAAATGCCATTTTCTAAAAAAGAAAAAAGAGGCGTGGCTTACATCCCGAGCTTTTGTTCCTTTAGAGGGTTTGGAGGCGGGTGAGGGAACGGCTGCAGGTGTTTCTTTAGTCACAGCATCACTGTCAAACCTGATGGAGAAAAAGAGGAAAACATGAATTCAAAGAGCCAATTTTTAATGTAGACTGAAAACTGGTGAAATCAGTAATTAATTATAAAAAGTAATATATTATTCCACTGCTCACTTTGTAAATGTCACTTTGTCCTTTGGAGAGAAGAAGATGTTGCCTGGTTTATCTGTCATATTGACCATGGTGCCTTGATTACTTGGTGGCTTCTTGGTGGCTGGTCTCACTCTGGTTCCTCCTCCATCTCTAGACTCCAGTGTGAGTTTGGGTGCCCAGCCCTCAGCGACGGGCCTGCTCTCCTTGCGCCTTTCTCTGGGAGCAGAAGCAGGTGGAGGAGGCAGCTGTGGCTGAGGAGCACTGCCCGGAGGAGAGTGCAGCGACGGGGCGGTGGAGTCTGACTGGGTCCTGCCATGAGGAGCTACGAGCCTCGTTCTCTCGATCAGCAGGGAACTGGGTCTGATGGGCTTGCTGGAGGTTGCAGCTCCGCCCAGATCTTGGCCACCCTGTCGACTCTGCTGTATCCTGTGCAGAGCCTCTCCTCGTTGCTTCTCGAACATCTCTCGCTCATACTGAGCGAAGGAGAGACGCTGCCGCTCCAGCTCCTCCTTTTGCTGTCTTATCTGCTCCATCATCTCCTTTTCATTCTGCTGCTGCTGGTTACGCTGCCTCTCCTCTTTCTCCTCGTTGAGTCGCACCAGCTTCTCCAAGACAGTCTGGTCAGCCTGGGAGACCGAGGTAGAACCGGGGACTGGAGCTGAGGCTGGTTTCTGTGATGAAGGTGTCAGATCCCCCGTCTGGGCTGCAGAATCTCGAACCTCTATAGGAGGACGGACAATACCACTCAGCTCTTCACTTAGGGGTGTTTCTTTCTGCATACTGATGACCACGACCACTGGTCGACGTGCAGACTCTCGTCTTTCTTTGAGAGGTTTGGTAACGGTGGTGGTGGCTGTAGAGATGGCTGCCTCTTTGTGTGGTTGAGGCTCTTCAGCAGGATGATGGGAGACCACTGTGCTGCCCTCACTAGCAGGGACGTAAAAGGTTGGGAGGTAGTTCTCGATTTTGGGCGGATGTGTGGGGCCAGAGGGCGCTGCCTGATCCAGTTTGGTCGGAAACTGGCTGGCTTGGGTAGCAACAGCATCAGAGAGCCCTCTCTTATGTGGCTCGACTGGCTTCGGGCTTGTTGAAACAAGCTCTGTGTTAGGCTCAGACACTGGGGAAACTGAGGTGAGAGGTGAGCAGGGGTCTTCACTGTCTATTATCTCTTCTGTAGCCTTGGGTGCCTCCTCGTCCATCATGAGAAGCTCAAAACTGCCTTTGGAGCTCTGGCTGTCAGGAGTGTTTTGGGGTGAACAAAGAGGTGGGCTCGCAGGAGGCACCAGCTCAACAGACCAGCGGCGTTCCTCAGAGGGAGACGATGCTCCACCGCTATTCGCCCGCACCTTCAGGAGCTCCAGGCTGAACTTGGCCTGTTCCAACTCTCTCATCCGTCGACTCTCTCTCTTGGCCCGGGTGGTTTTCTGGCTAGGCTCATCAAACGTCCTGGCCCTCTCTCGCACCACCACAGTGGACGATGGGACATCAGTTTGCACTTTGGAGGGACTCTCTTTTGTCCTGGCAGGCTCTTCTTCTTCTCTACCTGTTGTCTTGTGGCTTTGAAGGTTCCTTTCTCGCTGCTCATAGGAACGATCCTCCCAAGAACTGAGGTTCAGCCCCATGATCCTTTCAGGTGACTCCTCGTCCTCTGGTGAGAGGCTCATCTGTCCATTCTGCAGCTGAAGCAGCTTCTCCTGCTGCTCCTCCTTCTCCCTCAGTCTCTCTTCTCTCAGTTTCTTGAAGCTGTCGATCAAGATAGTCACAAGATTAGCAGAAACTACTTCCTACACTTACTATGAAGGTATTTTTACACAGGGTACTGATAACAAATTTTCTCACCCTCAAGTATTCACCAAAGTTGGAGTTTGACATAAAAATTCTTGCTTGCAGCAGCTCAGCTGATTGCAGAGCTGCTTTGGGTTGGATTGCTTGTGTAATGCTATGATCTTACTGCGACCAGTATATTAGCACAGTGAACAAAGCACAAATACACTGCAGGAGCTGTGTGCAAAGAATAATCTGCTTTTTCACCAGCTTTAGCAAAAATAATGCAGTCATCTAAACTTAGAAACTATTTAGAGAGCAGTGGTGGTTTAAACCCATTAATACATTTACTTATATTTATGCCTAGTTTTTATCCTATCTAGATAAGGACTTACTCCTGAGTAGGCCCCTCCCCCAGGACTCTATAGGTCAGTCCTAAAGACTAGTGACTTCCTTGTTTTTCCTCCAAATGATCAGGCAGAACAAGGATAGTCCTGGGTTTAGTTTTAAATAACTTGATTTAATGGATCAAAAGAAGGACGTGTTCGTGATTAAAAACCAAACAAACAAAAAAAAAACACCCAATCATCCTCCAGTTATGTCTTACCCTTCCCTGTGACCTGTTCAATGTGCCCAATAAACTGTATAGTACCCACACTGGATGCTCAGTGAACCAATGCGAATACAAAGCTGTAGTTTTTTCACTTGGTGGTTAGATTAACGGGAGGCTCACCTCTGCCTGCTGAGGTAGCCTCTGCCAATGGCCTGCAGTTGTATGACAGCACTATAAAGATGTAAGTAGGCCTCTCTGGCTTGATGACAGCGCCAGGCTGTCTGAATAACCAGAGCCGCTGTGCAGCGCCGACTGAGCCACAGCCTCCACGCCCTCTGTAGCACCAGGGCAGCCTCCTTCCACGCCCTGAACCTCTGACGCTCCCGGTAACCTCGCCAGTGTGTCTGCAGGCACAAAGCTGCCCCCTCCTGGACACTGGGGTCGTAATCCTCCTCCTCCTCCTCTATGGACTGGTAAGAACGCCACCATTTCTGTGAGGAGATGATGATGAAGATGATGTGATGATTATTCAGCACAGATGTTACTGCACATTAACTACATTAAGTATAATAATATATAATAATATAATTAACCATCTTTACCTAAAGATGACCAATTTTCTTTGATGGGACTCCAAAATGAATCAGATCCTTTCTTAACGTGTCCAGTGAGTGAGTCACAGAATTAACTCAATTATATACGAGTGAATGGGGATTTCCCACAGATCAGATTTTAAACTAGATTTAGAAACTTCATAGGCTAAATCAAACATCATTGATGTGAAAGGACACTGCTTCATCTATTAATTTGATCAATTTAATTTTGCACTTAACTGAAAAACATCCATGAAATCAACATCACAACATTACCATCATATTTTATTACCATTTAGTATCATTCTTAATTTTAAAAACAGAATTCTGTAAAGCTGATCTATCATATTTGAAAATTGATAAGAAATACTCTGTAAGCTGTAAAAACAAACTCCACAATAAGAACTTATACAGCAGGAAGATGAGCACAGCAGCACTAATGGCAATGATACAAAACTGCTACACTTTACCTGTATGCAGATGGCAGCCTCTCTCATCCTGACGAACTGCTTCCTTTCCAGCCGGGCTCTGAATTGCCGCTGCAGCATGACGATGAGTCTGAGAACTTCCCTGTGAAGAAAGGCCTGCAGACGCTGACGCTCAGCCTCCCGCAGAAACACCTGAGTGGAGTGGAGGGGAGGGACCGTGATGGAGTGAGCACACACTTACTGAGGCTGAGACTGGCCTTACAAAGAGATATACACACATTCTTTGGAAAAAAAAAAAAAAAAAAAAAAAAGGCAAAAAAAAAAAAA
>OOFC01019761.1:38239-83599 GCA_900323345.1 Pseudochromis fuscus
GGAAAAAAAAAAAAAAAAAAAAAAAAGGCACATACACACACACCTCAGAAACCCCTGGCCGGATGCATGGTCACAAGAATGTCAAGTATGATCCTCTAATTATATAGACAGCATCCCAGAGGTAGGGACCCCTACATGATGCCCCATTCATACCGTGGACATACACACATCAAATATGGGACACTGTCTACATTACATCCTTTTTTTCAAAGGGAAGATGCTTTCAGGAAATATGAGGTTATTCCTAACTCTGCACTTTCCTCATGTCAGTGATTTCATTTACAGTTTGTGGCATTTTACGGTTCAATAAGTTTGAGCATGAATGGCTCTCAGGCTTTGAACAAAACAGCAGCAAAAAAAACAATATTTACTAGAAGAAGCTAACAGAAGAAATGGATTAAATTACAGTTTTGTCTTTTCCCTTCATGTCACATCTGAACCATAAATTTTACAGAACTTAAATAATCCTGATGTTTCTCATAAATCTGAAGGAGCTGCCAAACTATTACATACCACATGACAATGTTTACACAGATTATTTTTAGGTTTTTACTTGCGTTGGTTGGTTTATGTTAGTAAAATTAAGGAAAAACTACCAAACTGATCTTTTTTTTTGCGAGAGAGAGAGTGATAAGTTGTTACCCTGGGAACAAAACTTTAGGTAAAGACAGAGGACGGGATCCTGTCCAAAAATGAATCCTAAAAATGTATTTTATTTATACAGTAATGGGCAAATGTTTCAACAAGGAGGATGAAGAAGAAGCAGGAATCAGTAGGTTTGTTTCAGCTCTTCCAGTAAAATTCATAAATTGGTCACATTTGTTGGAGATCAGACTGTGATTATGTTTTGATAGAGGTTTGTGCTCTCTGAGTGCTTCTGTATATTTTATGATGTGCCATGTTAAAAACAGATACCAAACCATGTTTTAATTTATCTAAATACTCTTTTCAACAGAACTGCACTGACTACAAGAGGGAGAAGGGTAAATACCATTGTCTTTCCCACTTGATAGCCATCAGGTTGTAGGTCGAGCTGATCCAGACACTGCTGGATGCCCTCTCTGGTCGCACTGGTGCCCTCTGGGAGCAGCACACAGAAGTGATGGACAAAATCCTTTCAGGAGAAAAGGGGAAAGGTGAAAAATACAGTATATTTATGACCCTACAGATCTACTACTCTGTTCTGGATTTTACGTGTGAGTCATGATTTCTGTCCAGTAATGTGTCTGACAAAAGCTTTACTTCAGTGAACCTGCTAAAGCCATCAGTCTCTCTAACAGGATTAAGTGGTCGGGGATTAATTTGAAATATAACTCTTGACCAGCAGCAGAAACTGAAGCTGCTTTCTGTAGCATCTCTTGAGCAGACCCACGTTAGGGGGAAAAAAGCAGCTGAGGAACATGTGGTTTCAGGTAAAAAGTCTGTGCTGTCCATATTTGCAGGGGATCAAACATCATGGCATAAATATGCTGAACTCCCACTCTTCAAACTGAGGCTCATTGTCTGAAGTCAATACAATCTGCACCCTGGGCTGTAGGGGGTGGACAGGGAAACAGATGCTGTGTTTATACAATTACAAGCATTGGGAGTGTTTCAGAGACCCGAGGACAATGGAGAGGCTCTGTTCAGAGCAGAAGAGTCCTCCAAAGTGATACCATGCTCAAGATATTTCTCATTAGCGCTGACCGCAGCACTAAATATCTTGAGAGGAATTTCTGGTAAATGAAGATGTCTGATGCTAAAATTATCTTGGAGTGAGCTCATCGAAATATGCCTTTATGAGTTTTGAACTCTGTCATGTACATTCTAGACAAAAGGGCAGTCAGCACAAATAGCAGAAAATACATGTTTCTAAATATTATTTCTTAAATATTAGTGGAAACTGCTTTTCAGGAGTGGGTAAAGTACTGGTACTGGGATGGACCAGATCACTGAGGAGAAGAGTTGACTTTAGCTGACATCAGAATGACTTGTTGGAAATAAATTATGATTGAAAATGAGGATTTTTGGAGGTCGGGGGTATCACACCTTCTGCATTGGGTCATTTTTGTGATGTGGTTGCTTCGTCCATTTCTATATACAGAGTATTACATAGTATCGTATTTTCTAGCATTATTATTATTATTATATGTTGTTTTTTTTCATGTAACATTGTAAGGATTCTCTCCATCATTATGATTATGTATTAAAATTAACTGCCAACAAAAGATGTCAGATGAATTTAGGGGACAGAAACGTATAAAGTAATAAAAACATATTTCAGTAAAGTGCAAAAATCACGTTCATGATTTCATTAAATCAATGTTGAGTAAATACACTTTCCACTAATGCAACTTTATAATCAAGTTGAAAACTACTGAGTCCTGACCTGAGAGATTTGAACATTGTTTCTGAATATATTCACTTCTGACAAAATGAGTCTGAAATGACACATTTTTGCAGTTTTCGTGCCATAAATGAAATCCCATTCACCTTAACTGTACTTGGAAGGGAGCAGGAGACTTGACAGTAAATATCCCAGAACCCCCGCAAATTTAATCTAAAGTAGATCCTACTATGGTTACATGGGAAAACAGATGTGTGATTTGGTAAAGTGACTCTTTAATAAGCTCGCAGAGTGACTTAATCTTTGCCTAAAACCTTGGCAGGATGTGACTGGCACGAACCTACATTCAAAACCACAAAATGGAAACTAATGTAAGAAGAAACTGTAGGAGGAGGGAGCCACTCCCTAACATTTACTGTCCAACAGCTCACTTCCAATCTGAATTTAACACGATCTGTTTTATTAGTCACATAGCATTTTCTCACACGGTTGACATCACTCTTGTGAGAGCCAGTGTGGTTAAGATGGCCGCCACCTCTCGTCCCCCATAATTCCCTCCTGACACAACACACGAAGAACTCCCACCGTGAGAAACATCAGTGGAGATGAATTCATCACTGGCACCAAAACTCAAGGAAACCTGAGGAGTGTTTAGGTTGTGGGTCGTGAGCGGTGAGATCGATAGTGCAGCAGCGTGATGACCTGATGGCATGTTAATGTGATCTGCTGCTCTGCTCCTTTTACCACTTGGTCTATTGAGTGTTTGCTTTCTGGAAAACATGATTCTTGGCATTTCTAGACAAAGGTTGAACAATAGTGGATGGAGTGGGTCTGGTATACTTCTCAGGAATTTAACACTGTTTAAAAAGGGAGCAGTCGACCACATAAAGGTCACTTCATGGTAAATATTGTTAGCCTGTGAAAACTGATGTATTACGTCTCCTGCAGCCTTTACTAGACTTAAACGAGATTAATATTTGAATTTGAGAGACTCTACGACAAATTTAAAAAAAGAAATCTTTCTATCTCCTGCTGCATTATTTCTTATAGTAGCAGTAATATTCAAATACTAATAAAACTAAACAGCAAAAGCCCTGTATTTACAATTTTATGTATCAAATTATTATCTTTAAATTTCACTTATAATGCAGGGAATGTCAGTGTTATGTATTCATTCATTTTACTACTAATGCATCATGTGTTACACTAATAATAATAAATAGTTAGTTGTTGTTTTAAACACTCCTGAGCAGTTCATATTTACCACAGCATTAATTTTATGAAGAGATCATTTTTTTAATGTAAAATTTTAACACTGGTGTTTGTGGTAACCAGTTTTCTGAAATTTCTTAAGGAAGATAAAATCATGTCTCAGTTTATTATTTACACATGTGCATTATAACTTAGAGATCACAGTGGAGCTACAAAGGCAAAAACATTTAGCCACAGGTATCTGGTACTGGAAAATATAATATATATATATAACTTTGTCAAGATCTGGAAATTACAACAAATGTTGATACACATCTGTGGAGTGCATCTGACCACATGAGCTGACTCACCACACCAGACAAACTAGTGGGAGCTATTAAGGAAGAAAGTCAAGTTTTCCCCCTGTCTTGTAAATGTATCAAATGTGTACATAAAAATATATAAAAGCTGCATCAAATTGCAGCTGATGTCTTCTATGCAGATTTTACTCTTTCTAAATTCATCCCCTGACACCCCTGATCTAAGTAGTGTAACCTTGTGTGTGTGTTACCTTGAAGCTGTACTTGATGTTGTAACCCGACTGCCGGATGCGCACAGTCTCCAGCATACCAGTGTAACGCAGCTGCCTCAGCACCAGGTTATCATTAAATCGTAAGGGCAGCTGAGAGAGAGCGAGAGATAATCAAGAAGAGACAAAAAAATTAAAGAAAAAGAAGAGCGAGAGGCAGCGGAGGTTACAGAGAGAAGAGGAGGAAATGATAAACAGCTTTAAAAAAAATGTTCAAACTTCAAAGGAAATGAAAATGCTTTGAAAACTGAACCGAAACAGTCAAAGTGGTCGTGGTCTTGGATCAGCGTGCCGTACCTTCTCAGCATTGGAACGGATGCACTTGACAAAATAAGGCTCAGACTGACCCAGAGTCTCCATTAGCTTATTGAGAGAGGCCTACAGGAAAAAGACAGAAAAACACAGACATCACCCTTAACACAACATAACAAGCTGAGGCAAACCCCACAGCTGTTTCACAGGATGCAGGCAGAGTCAGGTGGCTCTGTCAGCTGTGAATCACTGCGGCTCCATCTGCAAGGAAAACTAAAAGATTAAAGTCGCTGCCTGGCATCATGATTACTCGCAATATGTCTATGTAAGCATGTGGTTCTGAAACCATGTGTGCAGCATTTCTTATTGCATGTGTGTGTGTGTAAACATATGCACATGTGTGTCAGCATGTGTGTGTGATAATCCGGTGGCAGGAGGAATTCAGTCTCCTCCCCCTCCATGGGAGATTAAAGCAATCAGCGCAGCACAGGATGTGGAAAGTGAAGTCATCCACACACAGGGGCCAGGGCTGCCTGCCAGCGGGGCTTCAGCACTCCTCTACCTCCAACAGCATGGACGCACAGCTCACTTTCAAAGAAGTCATGAAGAAAATCACTTTTTTTTTTTTTGTTCAGTTGTTTTTAGCCTTTCATGTCTTACTGGCTGCCAATCAGAGCTTTTATCAGACATTTGTCATCTAAAGAAAACCAAATTATTCTGATTGGTAATAGTAACTGTCCTTCTCATTTACTTATTGTTGAAGGCAGTCTGTAAAAAAAGAAACTCTGACATTTAACAGGGTGTTCAACAGCATGAGTTAAGGCTTATTTTTTACTGTCTCTCCAAATCATGAGTTTTTTGTTTTTTTTATTACCAGACATGATGTCATACATTTATGTCTTTGGGTGGGTGTTAATTGACACCTCACATACACACACACACACACACTGGACAAATAGTAGGATTAGACAGTTGGACAGTAAAAGCTGTGGACGGAGCAGAGAAAGGGAGGGATGTGGCCTCCCACTTGTGAAGGACACACCTTGTTTTTATCGTATTCACAGCTGGAGGGGGACTCCTCATCTAGGTCAGGCTAATCATGTTAGTTTTACACTGAGGGCACCAAATGGCAAACGTTTGAGCTCTGTAGTTCACTGCTGTGTGTGTGTGTGTGTCTGACCTGGAACTGTGCGCTGATACTGGGTGGTTTCTTCTTCTTGTGGAGGTGGAGCAGCGACTTGGTGATGCGGTCGTGAAGCGTCAGGTTGCTGAGGTACTTCAGGGACTTGACATTCAGTAAATGCTGCAGGTGTGGAGTCAGAGTCAGATGATTATTTATCACTATACTTCACTTAATGGCTTCAGTTCATATAAATTAAAGATGCACTGTACCGTACCTTCGGAAGAGCCGGCTTAGCTTTGTAGTTCTTGTTTCTCCTGTTTATAAAAAATAAGTGAAAAGTTAGTTCATCAGGTCTTTGAATCAACAGGTGAGATGTTTTTACTGCTTCGTGCAACGTCAGCAAAGAATTCAATTAACTCCACAAACTTCCCCCAAGTGGGTTGTATTCCTGTCAATAAAGGGAACTTTATTCATCCCTGTGGGGAGGAAATTCTCTTTCCACTTGCTTCCTCCATGGAGGGGTCAGAGGTCAGGGTCAGCTACAGAACAGCACCGACTGAGCCGGTAGGAATGTAGTGACCACTAAAGGACACAGACCTTTAAACTCAGGCCTTTAGGGTTTAAACTAGTCACATAATTCTTGAACAAAATGACGCTGAAAATAGTAAAAAAAAACAAAAACAACATAAATTATTGTGTCTGTAGATGTTTCAGTTACTGACATGAGGATGTCGTGAGCTCGCTCCAGGAGTTTGCTGCTGGCAGAGTTGACAAAGATGCCGTCTTCTTCTGTGGTGGAGCTGCTGGATGATAAGCGGCTCTGTCGACTGACATGCCCGTTCCAGCCGAGGCCAGGAGAGCCCCTTTGTTCAAAACACAAACACAAACACAAACAACCAATAACAGTAATTAGTTTATTAAAGAAAAAAAAAAACATTATGTTTGCATTATTCTTGTAACTTTTACATTACAAGATACTTTTGATTCAAACATATCTTGATAGACACAGCAATAGATACTGACAAGATATAATTTGGCATTTTTTCAATAGTGGGAAAACAAATGGATCAGTTAAAAAATAATCTATTATTTTGTAAATTTAATTAACATAATAAAAGAGTCAGAGATATTTTTAATAATAATTCATTTTGGATATTACACTCTGGAGAAAGGAGAGAGAAAACAAAAGCATATACACAGCATTATGTCAACTGTTCCCATTTTTCAGGGCAGTTTTGAAATTTTTATTTTTATTTCTGACTAGTTTTGTTGTTTTTATGACATGCTTTGAAATGCAATTACATAAAATAAATAGAGCAAATCAGATGATGATTACAGAGGGATCATGCTGTCAGTTATAATCACTCACTATGCAAATGTTTTCTAAGTCTCATATTAAATCTACTTCTTCTAAACTGATCTTCTAAATATTGTGTAAAAAGCTGTTTCAGAAATAACAAATACATCAAAAGTTTTGCGAGCTGAAGGAGATGATGGTTTTGTAGTTTTGGACAAGTTTAGCTCCAGAGAAGTGTGACCTGTGTAGGACTTTAAACCAGACAAACAGTGGCTTGGATTTTGTATTTATACAGAGGATATATATTTCCAGGAGGAATGTCACCAGCAGGGGCAGTAGCCTCCATGTTTACAGAACTGCTGTACTGAAGCCTCAGGGTTTAAACCTCAGGCCTCAAGGTGAAACCCAACCACCTGCCCAGAACCCAAACAAAAACACAGGCGGTCAGGTCATGGTTAAAACCAATATAAACTTTTTTTTTTTAGCTGAGAGAAGAAGATGAGAAGAGCAAAAAAATCCACCTACACATTAAAAAATGCTGGATTGTTTAAACTCATCTTACTGGGTTAATGCAACTCAGTAAGACAGGTTGTTTTTACTCAACAGTTTGTATTTTAAAACCAGTATTTTATTGTTTTTACATAATATCTAATTGTTTTTATCCAACATTTTATTGTTTCAACCAAACATGTTGTAGTTTTTACTCAGTACATTGCTGCTCTTACCTAAAAAATCTACAAAATGTTAGGGTTAAGCAATAAAATGTTGGATAAAAACAACCCATGTAACTGGGTTAAATTAACCCCTCATGTTCGTAAGCCAACATTTACCCAGTTAAAACAATCCAACATCTTTTTAGTGTGTAAAAAACAAAAAATAACCAAGAATTTAAAGATAAGTTTTAACATCACTCTTCAAAGAGAACAGAGTATAGCTGTGGCAGCAGTAATTCATCATGGGTTCAGCTCTTCAGATCCACTGGAGCAGTTTATTTTGTTTCCAGTATCATCATTTATAGGTTTTACGAGAATTCCTCCAGACGGGTTACGGGCCACACACTATTACACACAGGCTGCAGCAGCGAGATGTGTGATTTGGTAACTCATACTGTGTTATTAGCAGGAGGTTGAATCATTCCTAGAGAGAAAACGAGGGGGGACGCCAGTGTGGAGAGGGTTTTAATGGCTGATAAAAATAAAAGTCAATACAAACACAAAGCAGCTGGAGAGAAGAGTTTGATTTAAAAGTGATTTTCCACTGCTGAAATACCATACATGATCATGTTTTCAACAAATTAACTTGTACTAAAGGGAGGTTAGCCCCACAGCATGTCAGTGTTGGCATTATAAACCATTGTGTTCAGCATTTTCTGTGCACAAGATGAACCTATTATTCACATCTTGAAACTGGTTTTTGTTGCAGATTAGTATCTCTCAGCAACTGTGGGATGGATTACCATGAAACTTTACAAACAGTTATGGTCCGCAGAGGTATGTTGAAACTCCCACAGTTTGGTTTCTTTTACTTCATAAATCTACACACAATCCTCCACACAAATTTGCAAATAAAACACTTAAACATCACATTGATAAATATATCCAGACCCTATGTTGTGATACTTTTAGTGGAGCTCAGACGTTTCCCTTTTCTCTTGATCATCTTTAAAATCTTCCTACACCTGATAATTTGTAAAAGCTGTAATGTAATTTATAAAGTCTGACAACACAGAAAGGCACAACAGACAACTGTTCATTGATATAGTGAAAATCTAACAACGTGCTCATCGACCTCAGCAGTTTAAACATACTTGAGTCAAAGCTGATTCTGATTTTCTGATTTGAAAATAATTTTAAAATATTACATGTACACTCAGTCAAAAATAAAAACCAGTTGTAAGAGAAACAGGAAGAGCAGCCTTTCCATTACTTCGTGTCTTTATGGAGGCCACAGCAGAGACACAGCTAGCTACCCTGCTCCTCTGTCCTTGTTAGAGTTACATCTCAACAGTCCCCAGTGAGCAGTACAGATATATATGTATATGATTTGTACTACCAGCTACATTACATTACAATATTATAAATTACAACAGATGATCCACAAACCTCCAGTGAGTAAGTGTAAATCAAAGTCTTTGGACATACAGGCGATATATGTCTGGGTTTATACTCCATCCATACATTATGTTAGGACCAGTGTTTAAGGGTTTATCGTCTATGACCAAATCAGAAAATACGCCTTGACGTCACAATATAGTGGAGCACAAATCTTCTGTTTGCATCTGGACTACCATATAAAGGAGAATTTCTCCCCAGTTGACCATCGATCTCAGTAAATGATGATAGTACAATATGCCTTTTGTAGTGACTGTTTATCTCCACGGTTTCTCTGAGAGTCCTATAAAGCACTGCACTGTCTGCTGCTCTGTCCAGCTGACAAGCACCCTGCAGGGGCTGAGTATTTATCACTCCCCGGGCACTCCTCTCCGATGCATAGCTCTGACTTTACATCACGGAGGAAGCAGCTGTGCAGGGTTTAGTGCTCTCTTAGTGCGTGGAGGATGAGAGGGTGGAGAAGGAGGCAGAAGCAGGGCAGAGGTTGCAAATCACATTAAGGGAGGGATTTTAACAACTCCAGACTGAGCTCCTGTGTAACAAAAGCTGTCTTGTACGAGGCCCTCTGCGCCACCAGTCGTGGTCGTGGGGCTGCTAATCTCATGGTCCACAGCTAATTAGAGGAAGTGCTGGACCGCGGTCTCAGTGGGGTGGTATGAGAGCAACGCTCGGGGTCACAGCACTGTCATCACTCTCTGTTTTTTTAAAGGCATGCCGTGTCTGTCTCAACACCCAAAGGTGAATATCATGGCAGTTGTATGCATGATGTGTGATAAATAAAAACACATTATGAAGTATGGTAGCGCATCTGCAAGTAAGATGTTAAGGGGTTATGTGACAATTATTATTTCAGGAGCTCTTTAAAAAATGCAGAATACATAATGTCCTGGAGACCTAGGAGTGAGGACAATGAACTACAATTATTCTTCACAGTACTAATCCACTTACTGGCTGTGATCTTTTCTATTGTTTTAATAATTCAAGTAAGATAATGATTAAAGCTAAAAGAGTCCTGAAATAAAATATATAAACTGTAAAAAGTAGTCAGAGCACAAACCTCTGCCAAGACATAATCCAGTTGTACTGCTGCTATAGAGTGAACACTGCTGCCCTCTTGTGGTGAAATAGAAACACTATCATGAAATGGTCACCCATTATAATAAAAAAGGATTCTTCCCAACCTCTGATGTTGCGTAAAATGTAATCATTTGTCCCCAAGGTAATACCCTGGCTCACTTTTTTGGAACAGGAAGTTTACAGTAATGTTGATGAACGCAGGCGAAACCATCAGCTTTTTTCTTACATCCAGTGTGCATCTGTCATAACTTCACTACTACATAAACACACACTTTTTGAGCCTCATGTTGTGTTACATTGTGTGATATTGTCAGGACTGCCGACACAGTATTTAGTCCACTGGTGGTATGTGAAGAGATGCTTCTGCGAGTTAACACCTGTCGTATTACCGATACTGTACGAATGCAATGATGACTTGCTTTTGGATTGCATGTACGTACAGATACAATACAACACACAGAGACACTCACCGTGGTGATTTCTCATTGATGTTGCTTCCCTGAAGGTCCGACAGCGGCGTTCGTGGACTCTTCCTGGTCACACCTGATCACGAACAGACAGGTTGGCATCACGTGAAAGACAACACAAAAACACACACTCACACACACACAAACAGACAACACTTGCAAAGAAAACAATCACAAAACCCTTCTCAAGCAAAAAAAAAAAAAACACCACGTGACACTCCAGTGTTATTGCAGTGTGTTATGTGCCTTTTTTTATTGGAAATATGACCTACTGCAGATGATTTCATATTAAAACAAGGTTAACAGCGAGGTGCTCTTGTTAGTGTCAAATTATGGAAGCTGATGCTGTTATTTCGTTTAGTCTGGACACATTAAAACACCAATTTTCAAACACATTTTGTCCCATGATCGATTATCTAAGTAGAAATCAGAGTGAATTAAGGTTGCTTTGTTATGCTACTACAGCACGATGGCTGGATTTCAGCAGTGATGTAATCAATCACAGTGCTGTCAGTCAGAGAAATCTACAGTGTGTTAGTCGAATCATAAAGCAATCTGTGACGTGACAGTAACAGTATACCGTTTCCAGTTTCATCACTTTGTACAACATTTTCACTCTCATCTGGAGCTGCAGGGTGGCACAAAACAAAAAGACACAAACACATTTGAGTGTGATGAAAGGTCTGTAGATGAAAAGTGACCTGTGTGAGAGGTGTGTGAGGTCGGCTGTGTGTCCTGCACCCCACGTGAAGCTGCCCGTGAACAGGTTAGTGATAATATTTTACATATCAGTGTCCCAACTAGTTCAAACACCCCCTCAGTCTTCTATCACCATCACCAGTCTATGTGCTATTAGTGACAAAGGAAGACAGCTGATTTTAGGCACGTGTTGGTGGACAAGCAACTATACCCACTGCCCAACAGACAAAACTGTACATGAGAGCATAGCAGTGTGCTATTACTGACAAAAAAGTGATGACCACCCAGAGGTGTGGAGAGTTAGCTGACAGAGCAGCACAAACATGCAATTCTCTAAGTGACAGAATGGCTGAAGCATGCTAGTGAACAACGTGCAAGACTAAGAGCAAATGCATGCAGGTGCATAAGACAGGGAGGAAGAGGGAGACAGAGGGAGCAGAGACCAACAAGCATCTAGTCTAAAATAAGAAATGTACATCAAACTGCAAAGCAGGAAAAAAAAAAAAAAAAAGTTAAAATTTGGATCTTCTTATTGATCTTTTCTGGCTTGACTTTGGCTACAGTACAGAAACATAAATGATGTTGGTCAGTCTCGTCCCTACAGTTTCCCAAGTCATGGTCTGACATGAAAGTATGAGGAGTTGTTGTCGTATATGCAGCCTTACTGTACTTCTCCTCTTTGCATCTCTGCAGGATCTCTAAGCTTCTCTGATGCACAGGGTGCTGCAGAAAGCTAAAACTATCCACACTTTTCAATACTGCACAGGGAGCAGCGTCATCATGCCCTTGGAGAAGCAAAACAAAAGAAAAAAAAAACAGAGAAGACAAGAAAAAAATACACAAGAAAAGAGAAGGGGGAAAGGAGAGAGAGAGAGATTTGACAGATTAGACAGCGAAGAAGAAGAAATCAAGAGATGCAGTCGTCTACTGGAGAGATACCTGTGCAAGACTTCTGGAGAGAAGATGATTGACATTCAAAACTACTGTTGGTGGCAGCAGTAGGAAGTTTGTCATTGCAGTTCTGTGTAGGTGTTCACCCCCCAAAGGCATTTCCATACATCATCTTCTAAAGGTTTTTCTGTGACCTCATTCTACTGTGCACTTCTTGTCTTCTTAGACGAGATGAAGGTGGCAATTTAATTTACAGCTGAGCCCAATAAAAATAAAAAATAAAAATTTAAAAATGCAGAAATAGTGTAGAAATGTTTTAGAAGACATGTAATAGATTTCCTTTGGGTGGCACTGATATCTTTAGAGTTCAGTTGGAAGGATTGCTAAAAGATATCTAAAGATAAGCAAAGATTTCTATATATAAAAAAATCTACTTTCACATGACAACATCTACACTTAACGTGTAGGAAGGATTTAGAAGGGTGCAGAGTGAAAAGTCTTATGAAAGAACATCTCATGATAATAACTACTGCATTTACAGATAGATCTAACTCTGTGGGGAAAAGGAGGCATTCGTAGAAAGTAGCCAAGGCTGAGAGAGACAACGAGCAAGAGCTACTGTAAATACACTGCAACTCTACAGGCACTATGCACACACGTACTACAGAGGAGGGAGTGCTCAAACACTAAATATGGCGGAGATGAAGACAACGAACAAAGATGACAAACCCATGACTGCATGGCGTGGGAGCATACAGTACTGCATGTCAGGAAATATACATTTGAAAATTTCATGGAGCTTGTTTCCCTTCATAGTCTTAGCTCTCTCAGGTGGCAGCTAATAAACTGAACACTGCAAAAACAACAAAAACGAGGTGATTATGCATTAGTCCCATCCCTGGATTTAGCAGTTTTCCAGTTTAGCTGTACATGTAATGCTCACATGCCATTCAGTAAAATTAATGTTCTCTCCCTCCTACTGCATTTGCAGACACAATATGAGCCACAACGTTTTATAATTTTAAATATGGATACCAACACCACTAAAAATCTTCCAACTGCTGTCATAAATAAGATATGCACATATTAAACATCAGCAGTTGCCTTGATGCACATCTGGTATCGGCTTTCTTTCACTTTCTAAGCTCAGACGAGGTTCACCTGTCTGTCTCCTACACCTGTATCTCTACAGATCACACTCTGCCTCACTGCTGCAGTATACTCAACACCTTAAAGAGGATCCTCACCAGTCTTCTTCTGCGTGTGCCTCTTCCCAGCCTCTCTGAAAGCCACCAGGGCCCTGAAGTAGGCTCGGAGAACCGCCCAGCGGAACGTGGCTGACGGATCGATGCCGATCAGCCCGCAGATGAAGGCGTTCTTGCTGCTCTTCAGTAAAGCTACGATGTCCGGCCGCATGTGATCTGTGTTCTTCTCCCTGAAATCCTGTGGATGCAACAGGGACAGAAATGGTATTCAGAAATAAAACTAATTCAACTCATTTGATTGTGGAAATTGTTTCATCAATTTGTTTTTCTTCAACCATCATAAGTTCAGTTTTTGGATCTGATTTATTCATGTGCCTGATATTATGTTGTCTTGTCTGAAACTTTACACTGTTAAGTAAAGGTTAAAATAACTAAGTAAATAACTAATAATGTAATAGTTTTGCTGTAATTCTTTCCTGCATTTTACCTATATGATCACATAAAGTAGATTGTATGTCTAAGCTTTTTCAGATTTAGTACATATTTGGGTGCTACTATGTCGTCTATTCAATCAATATACAATTTATTTAAAACTTAAACCAATCAGAAGTAGTTAATACTAGTTTGTGAAACTTCAGTAACTTAAGTGAAAAGATTATTTGATGTTTGATGAGTTAAAAATATTTTAAGATCCTCAAGAAATGTTAAACAATCTGTTAATAGAATGGACAAAGTCAATGTCATGTCACCATTAGTTTGTGCACTTTGAGGCCAGGAGTTTGGCATTTGACTGTCGCCGTGTTGGTTGTTGGCACCAGAAGTGACCATATTTGGACATGAAGGGAGGAGTGAGGAGGTGGGTGTGACCCTTGAACCCGACGACGCAAACCCAGGCCTGTCGATCAAACTAACCACGCCCCTAAATATTCCTCTTATTGAAGTCTAGTATCAACTACATGATGAGTTTTTTCAGATGGACCAGAGTACTGATGAGAAGAGCTGACTTTAGGTAATGACATCAGAATGACTCATGGGTAAAATTAATGTATTTCATGATGTAAAAAAAGGATTTTTGAATTGAATCAACTGGAGCCGGAGTTATTTTGGAGCCAGCATCTAGTGGCCGTCGGGAGTGTTGCACTTTCTTGCACTTGCACATTGGCCTCATGTGTATATACAGTCTATGGTTACAACCCACTGAATGGATTGGAAAACACAGTGCTCCATTTCCTCCTAATAACTGTGCAGAAGTAAAGATTACACTGACCTTGACACCGTACTTGACCTTGCCAGCGTAGTGCCGGATAATAAAAGCAGGCTCCATGACAGCAGGGAACTCGATGTAGCTGTTCCCTTCATGCTGCCGCTTGAATTTATCCAACAAAGTCTGATTGGTGGCTTGAGGAAAACTGGGGGGGAAAAAAAAGGACAGAAGAGTTTATGTTGAAGAACAATGAGTTTTACATCTGTTTTTGATATGAAAAACATTAAGAAAGAGAGGAGCTCCACCAGAGAATCAAAATGCTGATGAGCTGGTTTGAAGCCGCCAGCAACGTGTTGACTGCTGTACTATAAATCACAATTTCTGACCAGTTTATCCACACAGAACATGATGAATTAAAGGCGTTACTTTTTCCAATCAGTGTATAATCCAAGTGTCGTTACTGTAACAGAATTTATAGCCAACCACTGGATATGTGGCAAGCCAACATAATCTGAGTGATTACCAGGTCTGACATGTTATCCTCCACTGCCACAGGTCTCAGATTATCATTTAAAAGCTGATTTCAGTTCAAATTTCTTTCCAGTCTTTTAATATCAAGAGCCAACAAATTCTGCAGAAAATCAACAGCTTACAGGAAGTAGGAGAGGGGAAGAATGAGACACCAGGGGCTTTGGACCAGGGTGAAACCTGAGCTATGAAAACAGCACAGCTAAAGACTCAGTGCTTTCCAGCTTTTTCCAAGCAGGAGGAATTTGATTCAGTGGCCAAATGGAGAAGAGGGGGAATTAAAGAAGGAAATATTGTTAGTGAAATAGTCACAGTACAGTCATGAACCTGAAAGGATTAGATTCCCTATACAGTTTAGAGACTTTAAACTGCAGCTTCATCTTTCACAATAGTAATTTGATTACAGTTCAAAGATTTAACGCAATCTGATACTGATATTTAACACAATTTGGACGGATCATTGCAGTTATTAATATAAGTACGCTGTATACTACTACAAACTCCAAAACAAGCTGACAGATACACACCTAACATACCATAAATGCTCCAATAGTGACTGGAGCATTTATTTACTTTAACTGCAGAAGGTATCCACCCACTGTTTGAGGTTGGCTTGTATTAGAGGCAGGCTTTTATTTCTGATACGGAGTGGATCAAAACAATAAAGTTACTGAATTACACTGTTAATAAACGCAACACTTCCTCTTGAAAAATAAAGGCCCACTACTATCTTGAAGTGGACAAAAAGCCTTTGATTTTTAGCTGGGGCTTTTATTGTGAAATATCTGCAGGAACACTAAGTTTAATTTCTTCACTGCTGTTATTTTCCCTGGTGTGTATTTGGGGCCCGGCCTTTATTTGTTCAGAGACCTGGATTTTAATTGACTGCCATCTATTGAGTTACAATATATAAAATGAATGAGTGCATGAATCCAGCCATCCAGCAGACATCTGAGAGGAGTTTAAGGTCATGAGCGTCCAACGTGTTATCTCTGTTCATCTGTAGCCACTTTGTCTGTACTGATACCAAAACAAAGAGCTCAAAGAGGCCAAAAGCTTTGCAGAGCAGCTCAGTTCATATGTTTGCTGCACGATGGTCTCAACACTCAGCACCTTTCACATTCCCCAGGTGGCTGGACTCAAACAGGGAAATTTACAACTGTGTCAGAACACCTGCCAATTTTGATTTAACTTACTTGCAACAAGCACTTGATGATTTATCACACAGGAAGCTCAAAAAAAAAAAAAACCAAACCAATCAAACTGGAAGCCAAACAGGCTTAAATAAAGACTCACTTGCACTCCTCATCCAGTAGGTGGAACAGCGCTGTGGGCTTCTTGCTGATCAGGTTGATGCAGCCCGTGTTGTCGATGTAGTCGATGTTTCGCCAGCTGATGCCCTCGGCCCTGTATTCCTCCTGCAGGGTCACACAATACAAACACAGAACTCACCACAGTGCTGCCTTTAATACTTTGCATCAAAGAATCATAATTAATCAAACAAATGTAGACTTTTTCTTTGGCTGTTAATCTAACGGTGCATTACAGTAATTGTCAGCAGCTAATACTGTAGCCGTTCATGAACAACAATAAATTTAGGGACAGATGCAGAAAACATGTCGTATAATTTGGTAAGAATCGGTTTTAGACCAGAAGGCGGACAGTGCACGCAACATCAAAGACAATATCTCCAGACACGCATAAAAATATTAATCATCAACATACCATCGGAAACACACAACCGGGCCAGGCTGGTTTAAATTTAACAATCAAAGCAACTATGTTGTTTGCATGCTTTCATGTTTGCAGACGCTGCCCGGCCTGGTGGTTTAATAATGAGAGAAGCATTCAGAGCATTTATCAGCAGTCTTCCTTATACATGTTATTTTCCTGTGTTCCTGGGAAGAAGATTTAACCAATAAAGACCTTAATCCAGGCCAGTTTAATAAAATAACTGGAATCTCCTTTTCTCTTCTATCTTCTTATTACTCAAAAGCCAAAGGGCTGAAAAAAAACTGAGTTAATTACTGTTGTTTACTCTCTGTGCTAAAGACAAAGTTTACAGGGGAGAATCTTCTAAAAGGGAAATTATCTTCTTCAGTACTTACTTAAATAAAACTGAAGGACAAAACTGTGCACACTGCAATCAATTTGTAGGAATTTGTAGTGTGTGTTTATCATTATTCACACAAACAACTAAACTATTTTTAATTTACAAAATCTAAAAGAACAACTGGTTTTCTTGAATTACAAAGGACAGTGTTTAACCTGTGGAAAACATGAATAAAATCATTTAAAACACAAAAAAGTGCTAATTATGTGATAATTGTAAATGCTAAAGACAAGAACAATAAAGTCAGCAAAGTCACTCATAAATGTTAATTACATACCAATGATCTTTTACAGGCTGTCTACACTAACCATAATACACTACTTAAGACTATATCAGCAAAACCTCAACTGACATGAGTAAGACTGATTTTGTTGCATAAAATCTTATGTCTTTTCTCAAGTGCTACATTGTTCCTCTTTCAAGAAAAAAAGGATTTGTCCTGAAAATACTGAAGATGTATGCAGTGAGGAAACAGATACAGTCTATAACCCCATGCACTCTTTAATAATGCACAGTATTACATGGCTTTTAGGGATATTTTGTACTTTAGAAAAACATAGATTCAAGAAGGAAATATTAAAAACAGGGAATAAACACAGGGCTATTTGTATCAGTTTTGAAACTGATGTTACTTCATGTTATTCAGTGGTACATCTGGCAGGAAATCAAGTTTACTACTACTAATAATGAACATCAACACCTCAGTGCCTGATTGCTGTTTTCCTCTGAGTATCTTAATAAAGCAGGTTTTATACTTGAGGAAACTATAGAGGAAAACACCTGTTTAATCCTCTGTAATGCAATTTTAAAAGCTCGGAAATAAACGTATGTGAAGCTTATACTATTGAATTTGTGAGTCAGAACGGAGCTGAGTCAGCTCTTTGGTAATCACTGAGCAGTGGTTTGTGGGGGTGCACCACACTGCACAGGATACAGTATCCACCCCCTCATCGACATGCCTTTAAATCATCTTCCTATAAATGTTATGATTCACTCTTATTTTGACTGAACCAGGATGTGCAGAATCAGCTTCTCCACAATGTTTCTACAGATTGTGCTCATACATTTTTACAGTTTGTCATTGTGGTGTTTTATGAGTTCATCCAGCTGCAAAACTTGTGTCTGATATTTTGTGTTTCTTTGGGATTCATCTGAGTGAACGACTCCAAACTGACAAGAACCAATGTGTAACTTCAGGCTTCAACATCAAACTGCTGAGTGACAGAGATTATACTGCAGAAATGTTGCCTTGGAAATATAATACCATGCTGCCTCAAAATGACCATCAATGTGCCCTTAAGCAAACCATTTAGCCCCAGTCTGCTCCAACAGTGACTCATTGGTCGACAGATGAATGGAAATATACTGTATGTAACCGTAGACGAGGGTGTGAAGCGGGCCTCAGCGGAAATATGAAGCATGCCAGCGCATGGTCAACCTATTCTGGCTGAATTATTTTCAGGGGTTTTCAGGCTGTTCATTGATTTTTCCACACACAACGTCTGCTACACTGTATCTACCCCACTATGAAGTTGTTCAGTTTCCTCTGTCTAATCAAAGTCTTTGGTACAGTTTTTATCTAAACTTGGTTAATTTTATCAACATACAAAAATTGAAATTTTACTGTGATAAAATCTAGATGTGTGAGAGCTAAAAAAAAAAACCCAAAACAGTAACACAGTAACTGCTGTTTGATCCATGGAAACATCAGAGATCAATGATAGGATGTACTGATAAATTCACAGCCATGTTCACATGCAGAGTAACTGCAGTTGTGAGAGTCAATAGATTGTATTGTGTTGTCTGCTGTGTTGGGACTGGCTTTGTATATGTGGCTGTGGCTCCACAAAGGTGAGAATAAGAGTGACGGTAAAACGGATGTAAAAGCAGATGACAGTCATTGGTAAAATAATGCACTTGTGTTGGAGAGTGTAAAGGGTGTAAAGCATCAGCTGAGTGTCATTAGTGCGACTTTTGCCTGTGGCAGCTTGTAGTGACAACAGTTAGACTGTACGCCTGCTCCACTGGATGTGTACGATGCATGTGAGCCATCAGCTCTATCATTGCATTGAAGGTCAGACTGATGCAACAGTGCTTCTGGGCCTTTTTCCAAAGTTAAACACAGTCACACTCTGCAAGGGATGCATCTCAACATGTTTCTTAAAATGTGAAGTCTTCCCACAAGGTGAAGAGGGAAGCTGCACTTTTTTACATTATGGATTGTTCCTGGTTCTGATCTACCATCCTCACTACAGTAAATGTTATTTTATTATTCACAGAGAAAATCCTGTAGTTTTACCCTCCAGGTGAAGAACCTGCCAGTCACTGGGAAACGTCCTGCTCCTACACTGCTAACGTTCTCCTAGTCACCCTCTGGGGATGAACACAGCCAAAGCCAAGTCACAGACACATGGACCACCCTCTTCAATGCTTAATTGTTACATGAAAGCAAACACAGTGTTGACTGTTTTGCTCGAGGCAAGATCTACTAAAACTTGGATTCATGCTATACAAGAAAAACCAAAAAAATCCCCCTCTGGGTTTCCAACACAAGGAAGAAGAACAAGTGATGATGAGTAACAATTAAAATTAAAAGGGAAAACCTATAAGATCGCCTGCATTAAAAATGGTTTATGTACCATTAATAAAAACAAAATTTTCAGATTACAACACAAACATAAGCTGCATTTAATGGCAACTGCTTGTCTCGAGGCAGAATCTATTAAGACTTTGCTTCATGTGGTAACCAG
This sequence comes from Pseudochromis fuscus, assembly GCA_900323345.1. Lineage (NCBI taxonomy): Eukaryota > Metazoa > Chordata > Actinopteri > Pseudochromidae > Pseudochromis > Pseudochromis fuscus. The sequence goes on from OOFC01019761.1 coordinate 58,063, forward strand.
TAGCACAGGATGTACTGTGGGATCCTGAATATCAACAAACACTGGAAGCTGAGTCTTAGAAAGCAGTCGGATATTACAAGACTGTGATGCTAAACCGACCATGAACTACTCGAAGACAGTAAAGATTAAGGCTTTTATAACGGCCCTTACTTCCCCCGGAGCTTTATTATTGAAATATTCAGCCTGATCTTGAACATGTTTTAAGGCATTACTCTTTCCAAGCAATAAGTGTTTATAAAAAAAAAAAAAAGGAGGATGAAGGAAATGTTTCATGCAAAAACAGTAATTCTTGGGTCATTACTTGAAGAGCAAATCACCTTTTAATTAGCCCTGATCTCCTAAATAAACAACTCTTTGAAATCTCTACTCTACACATACAGGATGAATAATTTACGACAGGGAGGCATGACAGGGTTTGTGAACAACTGCCTTCGTACAACAACAGGAATGACTGAGAGCGGAGACCTTCATGTCTTGGTGTAACTCATGCACTGCATCGAGGCTTTCAGAGCAGCTCCAGCCCTCTCAGACATGCCGGGGCAGGCCGCTGGTTCAGTCAATCTCAAGGTAAACACGATGTTTAACTTACAGGCAAATCTTACAGATCACGGCTCTAAAAAGTCCTTTGAAGTTAATCAGCTCACTTAAGAGAACATACATCCTCAGCCGGGGTGGCCACTGGGAGGGGTGAGAGTTGAGTCATACGGCAGTCAGCTTCTCTACCAACCCTGTTGCATAACGTGATGAAGAATTCCTCCATTGTTTCGGTGTCATTGTAATGTATGTGCACTGCGTGGTGTGATAAGGTTTGAGGGATTTCCTTGGAAAATGGTCACAGCCGGCGAGATTTATAATATGTTAAAATAATAGTAGCAGTAATACAGAGCTAAGAAGTTCAGCTCCCGTTCAAAGCTTTGGATGGCAGCCCTCTATCAGCTTTAAAGTTTTCACGTTGTGGAAAAGCATCTCGTCCCCATGTAAAAATAAATGTCTTACTTGTTCGAGCTTGAAGATGTGCTGGTTGAAGTAATGCTGGAGACGTTCGTTGGCAAAGTTGATGCAGAACTGCTCGAAGCTGTTGTTCTCATAATCTTCAAAACCAAAAATGTCAAGCACTCCGATGGACAAGATCTGAGGAAGAAAAAAAAGGTATCTCTCATTTAAAAAAACTGGGTTGGAAAAAAACCCAAAAGTTGGGAAAAGTGGTTGATTGATTTCAAAATTTCAGAAACTGTGACCGTCAGAAAGGTCGTAACTCAACAGTAATTGAAGGAGTAAACGTAGAACTGATTACTCCTATGTTTGCATACTGAGGTCTTACCTTGGTGGTCTCCACCAGGTCCTTGATATTGAGCAGAGCGTGGTTGATCCTGAAGACGATCCAGTCGAACAGAGCACTGTACAAAGACTTAGCCATGGAGTCCCGCACTGTACCAGCCTGGGGATAAATATACAGTATTAATATAGTTTAAGCTCATAGGTAATATCTTAGTAAACAACACTGAGAATTGGGGAGAGCAAGGAACTGTTTTAAGAAGGTGAAGTAACCAGGTCTTCTCAACACAGCTCATATTGTCTTCTAAAGCAAATGTAAACAGGAAAGTGTTTTTAATAATGGATGGTCGTGTTATTAAAGTATTGTCCTTTTGCTGGAAGGTGCTCTTTTTATTTGTAATCTCATCAGTCTCTTCTTCAATTGACTTTGTTTTCTTGTACTTTTATTTATTCCACAAGGATGTTATGTTTTCATTAGGTTTTTGCGAGCAACATCATGGAAAAACTACCGAACAGAAATGAATATATTTTTTGAAATATAGGGTATTACGCAAGGAACAAATGATTAAAGTTTGGGTAAGATCAAAGGACGGGGTGCTGTCTAAAACCCTCTCATATAATATCCAAAAGACAGTGTTGCTGTTTCACCACTTCACAATGTTTTCAGTCTAACATCAGTACAGCTGGATCACGCCTTGGTGGAGGTTTGTGCTCTCTCAGTGCTCTCTAGTTCACCAGTGTGATGCCCTTATGGTGCTCTTCTGTGAAATCATTACTTGAGGTGCCCGCTGATGCTTGACACCCCGGCAGATATTATTCCTGAGTCAGCTCAGTGTCCCACACATCTGTGCTACACATCAGAGCTCGGCCTTGAGATACAGTGTAACACTGCACTTTTGTTCAGGTCCAACATAAAAAAACAATGAATGGAGGCATTTAAATACAGAAAATAAAATAGATTTATATCAAGGTCAAAACAGGGAAGCTCAGACAACATTGGCTTAGTCATTATTCAAAAGTGAGCCAAGATGTGCAGACAGTTGTATTTCTACTTTGAAATCAACCACTCTTTCTTAGAAATGAGTGTAAATCACATCCCTACAGTCATATCAGTGTTTCCGAGTGGCCCTTGTGCTCAGAAATCTTAATGGAAAATATAAAATAGGATATCCTAAAATGTAAAAAGCAGAAAGCCAGAGAAAAAAAAAAAAGAGGCAGGCTCACCATCTAAACACATCTCTGACAGTGATACTCTACTGAAACTTTGGCACAGAACACAACATCACAGACACACTGGCAGACGGCACGCTGTGTCACAGCAGGACGTCCCTGAGCCATTATTAATGTCATTAGCCAGCATAACACTCATCATGAGATATGCCAATGCGATCTAGTGCGGCACAAGCAGCATGACCTGCCAAGTTCTGATAGATGAGGCTTCAGAGGCCTCACACTTCCAACAAGCCCTAATGGAAATATTAGCTTAAATAACAAGCTGTATGTAGTGTATACACAGCCTGTGGGAAGAAGTTATATTGTTATGTTGCAGTTACAATGTGACTGAGAAAGAATAGTGTGACAGACTGATGTGTGTTTGGCCATAAACAGGGAGATTATTTAACAAAAGCTTCCTTGTCAAGTTATTGAGAAACGCGTCCTAATTCCTGTATCCGCTGGAAAGATTTGACCTTGCTGCAGCAAAGGCGAGCCTCGGTCTTCAGAAACAAAACAAACCAAACCGCAGAGTGGCCACGCAAACTTCAAAATTCCACTTGTTTCTAAATAATTAACAAGGATATTTTTAGCACCCTGAGACCAAACATGCCTTCTTTGAGTCAGGACAGATATTATTCTGAACCATACACATACTGCTGGACTAATGACCCATACGCTTTCCATTATTTGAAGGAAGCTGGACTTAAAACATTCAATAGACTCATAAATCTGGACTAAATGGAGAGAAAACTCATTAGAGAAACACTCAGATTTCTTTGAGGTTTTCAAGTGTGTGATTTCAGTTAACAGGCAATGAGATTGTTGAGACTGTTAGAGCAATATTTACACGGAGACCACCCAGTGCGCTACAAAAAACAATCACTGTTTGTTCATATAAAATGTCTCCTAAATATCCAACAGTCCATTATGAGGTTGTTTTGGTGGGAATGTATAACACAGCACCATTTTCTGGGAGAGTCTGTGGTGAAATACTGCTGAGACTGTTTCCCTTGGAGTATATCAAACAAATTTACTGTAGAAAATAAAGAAATCATTTAATCCCACTCACGGTATGTGTGCAAAAGAGAGAAGACTCGGTTACGCTGGAATATTAACTCCTGACGTGTTGTGATGAGTATTAAGTTGCATTATAATATCTGTAATAAAATGAATCAAACTGACATTTTACTCTCTGGTGTTGTTCCCTCTTGTCTTTCAGATGGCTCTCATCTGCAGACCATGACGTGTTTGTTTTCAGAGCGGAGGTCCCAATGAAAACTGTAGAGGGGCTTGAAATGCTTTCTCTTCTCTCTAAACACACTGAAGGACTTTGTGCGTGTGTGTTTGTAAGTGTGTGCTGCTGTGATTTTGTGTGTGTGTGTAGCTGCAGACTGAGGGAGCTGAGCAGGAAGAGATCCGGTGCTGGTGCACACTGTGCTGTAAACACGGCCCGGTCACGACTACAGTGAGAACACTGGGCTGATAAAAGTGCCGTTGGTCGCATGAGAAAATGCTCACACGTACAAAACTGCACACTCTGCATACTGTGTGTACTATTGATTAAACCTCATAGTGCTACTGCAGGCAGTACGCAATAAATCCACATATTAGACTGCTTGATACTAACAGAGGGCTGTAATGTGACTTCTGAATGTTGCTGCCAACTTCACATAGCTGCAGCACTATGTCTGTCCAAAAATGTAAAAACATTTAATGTTGTAAATGATAAAATGCAGCATTTTTACACCATTAATTATGAAATAAGTTAAATAAATTAGTCAGAGTTCAGTATGATGCTTCCTATATACCCTTCAAATGGGATCAGGATCAGAATGGATCAAAACATTAAAGTTACTGCATTACACTGGAAATACCAACTCAACACTAACTTTAACCATTTCAAAATAAGAGTCCACTACGATCATTAAAGTGAACAGAAACCCTTTACTTTTTAACAAGAGCTTTTATCAGAAATCAGAAATATCTTTATTATAAGCATCCTTGTAATAATGACATTAATGATGGCTTCTCTCTTTTTTAATAAAGTGAAAAATTTAATAAAAAAATACTAGTTGGAAATATGCATAGGAAACAGTTAAAGCAGCACTTTTTTAATATAGATTTTAGATTTCTGATTGGACAAAGAGGTGGTTGGTGAGTTTGATAAATAGTTTTTTAATTTACAATTCTGTGATTTTATTTTTTATGAACACAGTCTCTGAGGACGGTGTGTGTGTGTTAGTCTCAGTTTTTCCTAGCTTTTCCTAGTTGTGTGTACACTGCAGGAACTGGCTATGATTTGTTCATATTTGTTTCTATCGACCATGGCCCTGGCCGTTATTAGAGACCCAGCTTTTAACAGACTACTGGTTTTTGGTTGAGAAAATACAGCAATCAAAAGAACATTATGGAGTGCCTCCTGTTCACACTGACAGGAACACATTCACATACAGGCTCTCTCATGTACAGTTAGTGAAGCTGGGAGGCCGCTGCATCTCACCTCAGCCAGTTTGTAGGGAACGATCAGCTTCTCTCCCACAGTAACTGTTTTCCGTGTTGTCAGAGCTTCAAACAGCATCTCTTCTTTGACCTGGTGAAGACAGCGAGAGACGGTAAATTAGTTATTCTAAAGAAACCCAACGCTTTCTGTTCAAGCTGTTCTCCATCTTTGACAGTGTTTCAGTAATCCAGTGCCTGGTGGCAGGTTGAAGTGCAGCTTTAAAAAGTATCTACATTCATGATATTTTTTTTTCTCATGACCAACATCCTCTCATTTTCATCCTGCACTGTCTCATACACAAACTTGTAGGTGAAGTCACAACAAACATCTCTTAATATGTAATAATGACAATGTTAATAGTTTAAAATAAGTCAATGATCCACTATAATTATGAGCCCTATTGTCCTTGACACTATCCTTTTTTAAAAAATCTTAACACACATGAGCTGAATGTGTACAAACAGCCAGCAGTGTCAGTACCTCCAGCAGCTCAGAGACCACAGGCAACACCTCTGGGTTACAGATGTCTATGGAGTCATCCCTGTAGGTTTTCTTCTTGTAGCGGATGTTGCCCAGATGAAGGATGGCCGACAGCAGAGAGAAGATCCTAAAACATCGGTGCAGGAAATGATCAAGAGAAGCTGCGGTGGAAACAAACTGAGGAACCATCTGTAGCTCCAGTTTCTACCAATCAGTGGAATCCTTTGTAATGTGATTATTCCCATCAAATCTGTACTAATAAAATCAGTGTTGACAGGGATGATGACTTGAAGCTGGGGTGGCCAACACTGTGCACAGTATAAAACATGGGGAGCAAATGCAGTATGTGAGTAGGATAAAGTCAGTGTCGGCAGCTGGACATGTATGGACTGTATAAATGAGTAATAAAAAAATATGGGTATTTATGCAGCTGTTGCTGTATTGAGAGTAACACTGCTTTCTTCTGAGTAAAGCAAATATGTGACTAGAAGGCCCAAAACCAAAAGTTATATGATTTAATAATCTGAAGAAATCATCCTCTGCTGTTGATGTTATTGCAGAGTCAGATCTGAGCTTTTTGTACTAAATTAATAACAAAAACTTCATTATATCACCTTAGAAACTAAAGTGTGACCATTTATAAATGAAAATGATGCAGACACACAGATTCATGCCTTTTTTTCAAGCTGATTTGACCTCTGCACTTGTTTACAGGTCTCCAAAAAACAAACAAAAAAGCATCTTATCAACCAGAAGCAAACTGAGGGAGCACATCAGTGTTAGCTGCTCATGAACTGATTCCTTGTATCGATCCTTGTCCTTCCTCATTGTATATAAACCATTAATGGGCTCCGACCAAGCTGCTTTGACAGATCTGTAATCTTTTTTTTTTTTTGCAAAACACTTGCAATGCATTTCATGTACAAAACTTTATATAGTCTTTTTCTATGATTATCATTAATCTCTTTATACACTTATTGTGATTGGTGTGTGTGTCACTCACTGTTTACGCGTGGCTGGAAGAAAGCCCACCATCTCCATTGCCAGCTGAAGCCTCTCAAAGTCATGCTTCAGGTCCTCTCCTTCAACAGTGAAGCAGTCCTAAAAAAAAAAATAAAAAAAAAAAAAGCAGTACGCGGGTGTTATCAGGCTGCAGCTGCTATTACGACACATCGGCCTGGAAGCCATAACAGCTAATGACAAGTTACTCTGAGGTTTAGAAGGACTTACTAAAAAACTGTTGACATACACAGTCCCTTAATGTTTTTGATGTTTACAGACTGTCTAGCTTAGATGCTTAAAATAGTTTTTTTGTTTACTTTGTAGCTAAAACAAACAAAAAAAAAGGCAGAGTGGCCTGAAGCAGAAGAAATGAATGACTCACACTAAAATAAGCTATCATTAAGAAGTTTGGGGTCAAACCAAACAGCAACACTCCGGCTCGAGTGTCGAGAGTACAGCGGCATGTGCAGGTTCTGCTCATGTAGTGGAAAATCTGGCCTGGCTTCCCCCCTTAAAACCAATCCACAGAAATTTGGCCGAGCTGGGAGGCTGAGAGAAGCAGCAATTTACGGGTTTTTCCTGCGTCGGAGTAATGGATGATAAGATAAACTAGCTGAGAGACATTTATTTTACAGTATCGACTGTGATGTGTGCACACAGGCACGACTATGCAAATAAGTGCACATGGGCAAATTTTCCACAGGACTACATGTGAAGCGCAGGTCTCACCGACTAAAACAAAACAAATCATTAAAACACTGTGCATGAACTACAGAAGTATTACTTAGCAGCCAGATGCACATGACACAGAGTAACCTTTTGGATAAATCTGGATCTGGATAAGTTGTTTATGAAAAGAGGAAAAGCTTTTCCCAGACTAGAAACACATTCTTTGATGTAACAGCATAACTACATAGTTTTTCACTACATACACCCACCATAATGTGAGCTCTGCTCTTTGCTTTATGGGCTCATTCCACTATGGCTGCCATAATTATCACATACCGAGGCCTCAGAAAGACAAACACTCCAAACACGAGACTCACACGTACACCAACGCGCCTCCTTCTTGCCACCTTTGCTTTCATGGTAGAAAACTCACACTGACCTATTAGCGGATGTGGTGTTACATTTCCACAGCAGGAAAATCACCTTTATTTATTTTTCAAATAAAAAGTTCAGATTGTTTATTCTGAGTTGGATTTTTACCACTTCAAACCATCTGTCACTATATTAAAAAGGTGTTTAAGGTTTCCAGATGTGTTAAAGGGTTTGGAAACTAAACAAAACACCAACTGTCTTTGTTAAAATATAATAATAACGCTGTTTCCTTTACTGTAATTAAACCAGATTATTTTTCTTTACATAAAAATACAGCTCATTTACAAAGACAGGACTGGAAAATTAATAACACAATCAAATGCAACTAAAGAATCAAAGTGCACTGTTTCAAAAATATATTACTAACTACAAAAATATCCCAACACAAAATCACACAACACCTTTTTGATCATTGACATTCTTCAATCCAGCATTTCTACCACAGAGTATCATCAAATCAAATCCACTGATTGAGAGCTGAGGGTGTCTAACTCTTTACTGTAGACCAGGCGTGGGCAATCCTGGTCCTCGAGAGCCACTATCCTGCATGGTTTAGATGTGTCCCTCTTCCACCACACCTGATTCAAATGACCAGGATCATTATCAGGCTTCTGCAGAGCTTGATGGACCAGGATTGCCCACCCTTGCTGTAGACTGTAGATAGAAACGGACGAAGCAACCGGGTCTCAAAAATGAGGCACTCCCGATGGCCACTAGAGGCTGGCTCCAAAATAAACTCTGGCTCCAACTGACTTCAATTCAAAAATCACCATTTGAAGGTGGCGACATTCAAATGTCAAACTTCTTGCTTCAAAAACCAACAGGTGACTTCACATTAGCTTTGTCCATTATATAGATACTGTCTGTGGTGTTTACTCGTATAAGGTCTGAACATGTAGGTATACTTGATACTGTCTCAACATCTCTCATCTTCACAATGAAGGATCAGTACTAGAAACACTGTACCAGTCAATGATCAAAAAAATGTTTACAGCAACACAGGCAGCTACAGCGGCCAGGATATGACCAGACATACCGCCATAACTCAGAGAAGCAGCACAACAGGGGAAAGCAAAAACAAACACAGCTAAAATAAACACTACCCAAACCAAACCAGGAAATATCCAAAAAGCAACAAAATGAGCACAGGAAGGTCAGAGGGAGGGAGGGAGTGTGCAACTGTGCAGAGAAAGTGTGTTTTTTAGAGCTGCAAGTGCTCAGGTGACATAAAATCTACTTCTTGTAGTTGTTGTTGTTGTTTCTTCCAACATGTGCAAACACACGGACAGTACACACACACACAGCTGAGGCACAGATACTGACCGGTTCACTCTCATAGTAACTGTCCCATTGCAGTTGGTGGGATGTCTTTGTCATCTGGAAATGTTAAGGCAGAATTTACAGGAGGCAAGGTCAGGGTTAGACAGCAGCATTCCAATGACAACACACACTATACACCGAGACATGTACACAGATTTATCTGCAACCAACAGCGATGGATGGACGTGCTGTTAGGACGCAAGCAATGGCTGAAAAAGCTTGGTTCATTACAGATGGACAAATGTCAATAATGACAATTTGAGAAGCACAGACACTGAAGACAGACACAGGAAACATTCACAGATGCTGAACTATAAGCTCCCGGGATGACTGAAATCATTAAGGTGTTAAAGCAGGGTCAGAAGGTTGGATTAAAGCTGCAGATATGCAACACATGCACATTAAGGTTTCAGGATGAATGATTGGCCTTACTTTATATTACAGCGGCCCCATTTACACTTTTTAAAATTAATCTTGGGTGATCAGGTTAAAGGTGGACATTTCAAAACTCTTCTTCTTGTGGTTTGCCCATAAAGGCAGCACATTTGTGACATGAAAATCTGAATCACATGATCATTTTTACATCTGGTCATCTGTCCCTTTTTCAGTGTATCATCTCATCATTGCAGCCAACAAAACTCAGACGGGGTGTCCTTGAATGCACCGCCTTAGAGAGTTTTGAGTCTTCCAGCTTTGCTACTGAATAAAACTAATGTAACATTAAGGACACTATTTGTTTACATTTCAAGCATCAAGTACAAACGCAGGAAATCAACCTAAAAACTAAAACTTTGCTTTGGATACAACGACCAGTTAAACATAGATTTTTGGTGCATATGCAAAACCACAGGAGTGTTTCTGAAATCAAAACTTACAAATGAGTTATAATTTGGGACCATGGTGTGAAAAAAAGGAATGAAAAGCAGCACACCATGTTTACATAGCTTGTAAACAAGTCCACCTCATTGTGTGAACACCAGAGCTTGTGAAATCCATGCAAGAGCTATAGCTGGTGCAGGAATGTGATTTATTTTTTTTTTTTATAAGCCCAACAGAAAGAGACAAAAATGGAAAAGTGATACAAGAGAAGAGGAGGATACGAACAAACTGCAACACAGTGTGTGTGCAGATGCATGTGTGACTGTGTGTTTGCGTGTGCACGACAGTGGCCGAGAGGAATGGAAGGAATTCCCTGCTCTCTTGTGCGTAGGTGTAAGGATTTTGGAGGAGGGGAGCGGATCCTTGGTTGTCATGGCGTGACTGTCAAAGCTCAGAGACGGGAGGCGCGACAAGTTTTACACAACATCCACATTCCATACGTGCAATGTGTGTTTTAAGAGTTTGTGTTTATTGTGGTTTTGTTTCATGGTTATGAGAAACCTGTTTTCCCTTAAAGCAACAGAGACGGATGCTATTTTTTGTCTCGTCACTATTTTTGTATGCGTGTGGTTGTCAGTGGTGAGGATGTGTGAGTGCATGTGTAAAAAGGTAAATTCAGGCCAAAATGTAAGCAACGCACACACACACTTGCAGTGCTGTGCACAAAAACTCAAATTAAAAGCACAAATTCACAGGTCTGTGTGTGTTTGTGTGTGTGAAAGAGAGAGAGAGGGAATATGAAGGAGGCGTTGAAAGCCACCAACAGTGTTTCCTTTGTGTACGGAGTTCCTTCTTTCCTGTTTGTGAACATTGAAAGTTACACTGATGACACCGACACAGACATTCACAGTGAAATCCACAGCAAACACATCACAACTGCAACTTGTTTTCTTGTTTCTTGGTCCTACCTGACTGAGGTAATGGTATTCTTCAGGCTTCATGAGGTGAAAGGCCACCCTCTCTTCTTCACTCGCTCCTGCCAGCAGGTAGTAAAACACATGGTAGTTTCTAAAAGTAAAAACAAAACAAAACAGATGAACAAAAAAGTTTTGATTAATTTAAACTCAAGTGATACTAACTTTATTGCAATGAAAACTGTCAATGACCAACTAATGTCAACCAGGCAGAAAGACCTGATGATGCTCATTTATTTTTGAAGTGTCATTTCACAAACGATGTGTTAGACAAGACTATTGTTGACTTGTTGGTGGTACTAAGTAAAAATGTGTTGTGCCAACGTGTTGAACCGGCTTCAAATTCCCCAGCAAAAGGAATCAATGCAGCTCAGGTGTCTCAGTTTGTTTGTGTGTACGAGTGTGTTGGCATGTGTGTGTGTAGTCTTTTCTGACAGCATCTAGTTGCAGCGTAAAGGTCGGAGGTCAAAAGTGTGCAGCAGCTGTGCGACCAACGTCCTCTCTGAATGCGCACACACATGCTCAACACAAGCTTTTACGGGGCCTTCAGTCAGCAATCCATCTCAATAAGAGGTGGCTAACCCAGGGGGCCCACTGAGAGCCCCCCATGGTGAGGTCAACCCTCTCCACACCGCCCAACCAGTCCAACACATTACTGTCACTTAGAGCTTAATTCATTTCATGAGTCACGCTTTGGCAAATTCAAACAACTGGCTTTCTGAGTATAATTCACTCAGATTAAGAGTTTTGCCAAATTGTAAATAAATAAAGGGCAGTTCAAGTGTCATAATACTGACTCAACTCTAGACTTGTTTGGGACCTTAATCATCTTATCATCTATATTCATATTTGTGTTGACATAATATATTACACATATGGTATGTAAAATGTTCATGACTGAAATAAGAACTGTGAAAATAACAAGTTGTGCCTTATATCATGTTGGATTAATTGTTGTTAAATGGGCCAAATGATGCACTTTTGTTCTTGGTTTGACACTACATGATTATGACCTGAAGGAATAAAAAAAAACCATGGTCAAAATGCATTTTGGAAGATAGAAAATGACATCAACTTAAGATTCATGGGAATGTTTGAAAATAAAGAGCTCATACAACTAAAATATCTGAAAGTCAGCATTCCCCCATGATGATTTCATGGAGGTTGACATTTTATTATCAGCCTCTGCAGATACGTAGGTTCCAATCCTTTAAAGAGAAGTGCTCACCGCTCATTGTGCTCTTGATAGACCAGTCTCGACTTCTCCAGGAGGTATTTCTCCACATATGCTCTGCAAGAAGTGCGATATAAATATGTAACTTCAAAACAGGAATAGAGAAAAAAAACACATAAGATAATAATAACCACTTGTCTCTGGCTCCTTACCCTCTCACAGTGCCACTCTCCTGGTAGTTCACCTGAATGAACTTGCCAAAGCGACTGGAGTTGTTATTATGTGCTGTCTTCGCGTTCCCGAAAGCCTGAAGGATAAAAAAGAAAGATGCAATATTATGAAAACTGACACACACTGGAAAAAATAAATGAGGGGAGGCCACATATTACATATTTTAAACACAGGTTCATGCCAGATGTCTGGGGTCGAGGTCTGAGTCGACTGTAGGTGTGGATAATTTGTTTGTGGGTCAAGAGCACAGAGATTTTGGCCTCGTGCCAAACATTGTCTTGAAACACTGTCAGGCTGGATGGCGCAGAGCGAGCCTTTCTTCTTACATAGTCTCAAACAGCGTCAGTCCGAGACAGATTAATAGCATGTTTTTAGGATCTATTAAAGTCAGAGTCAGACAAATTGCCAGAGCGAGGATGAAGGAGCCGCGGCCAGCGGGCCTGATGGAAAAAAGCTCCTCAGTGAGTAATGGGATCCATGTGGCCGTGTGGAACATGTGTAGTGGTTGGGCTTTAATAAGACGGCCCAGTATTTCCCCTCGCGGCTCTGTTTATGTTGTATGGCTGCCTGGAGGGGAAGTAGTTTTTCGCCCTATATAAACCCTGCAGTTATTTGTAGCTCCACCACAAGTAAACAAATTCCTCAGTGAATCACTTAGAGCTGCCCCGAGAACTGCGTCTGAGAAATGGGAAAACACCCCTCCCTGACCCCACCCTTCACCAACGCCACTTACTAACGTCGCAACACGCTAGCAAGAGGCTAATGCCAAGCCAATAAAGCTTCCGGCTAATGCTAATGCACAAACTCGATGCTAAATTTCACCTGAATTTTGCAAAAGCATTGTGTTGTTGTTTAGTTTCAGGGTGGACCATGGATTGCCAACAGTGCTGCTGCTATGCAAAAAACATTAGGTTATCTTTTCCAGCTGCAAACAACAAGGTAAACTAACAAAATGCTAACTGTATATCGCAGCCTTATGGGCCAATAAGTCACACACCTTCACTAAAATCAAAGCAAATAAACTGAAACTCTGTTAAACAGTGTCTTGTTTCCCAAAAGCAGAGATTTGGACGGTCTCTGCTCCATGAAACTCTACCAGCATCACAACATTACAATTCGTCTTCGTGCTGCAGGAGAACTCAGGACACTTCAGCCTCCCGACTACTGGCAGACTCTGGCTCAAACAACTGGATCCCAGCAATAAACTGGGCCCTTCATTTATGACTCACGAAGCTGAACAAATCATTAAAATAGGCAGACACTCTGGAAAAACCTATTCAACTCTGCTGTCTGGACGACCAAAGAATGCACAGGGTCAAACTGTGAAAAATATCATTTCACATCCAAAAATGTGGGTTTGAAAATGTGACGCCTTGATGCAGTGGATATTCCTGGAGGAGCTGGTTTTCTGTTCACCGCTCCATTTGTCTGCGAACTGGATAACCTGCCCCCGGTTTCAGGAACTGCAGGTCAGACGAGGACGGACTAACATCAGTCAGCGTCCCCTCAGTAGTATGAGCTTCCTGTGGGGACAGCCAATAAAAACCAAGCACTAAAGCACCCATGCCGCTTACAGACAGACTGAGGAACCCAGGTGAGACGGGTCAGATTTGGACCCTTCAGTGGTTTTTGTTAATATTTTGTGTTGGGCCAGCAGGAAGCAGGATGTGGAACAAGTAAAACACTGTAAGCTGATTTATGTTGAAGCCCTGTGTATTCATCCACCTGGTCTGTGTAAAAAGAGATACACAGTTAGAGAAGACGTTTTTACAGCCGACACTTTGTACTCTTTCTAAACTTGGCTAGCTCGATATCTGCGGCAATAAACTACAAATCTCAAACGATGGTCATAAGTGAACTCTGGAGGGACTGAGTTACTTACAATTAATATGAAGCTGGAACGTGAATGTATGCAAAAATAGAAATCATAGTGAGAGCCAACTGCCATTAGATCATTGAACCTGAAGACTCTGCCCAGTGTGGATGAACCAAACCCCTAAATACTCCTCTTTTTGAAGCCTATTATCTATTTAATGATAAAGTTGTTTTTTCAGATGGACCACCAGATCACACATAAGAAGAGTTGACTTTAGCTAAAGACATCATTGTGACTTGTGGAAAAAATGTATTGATTATTTTCTGATTCAAAATTACCACTTTTAAATATGAAGTCAGAGGTTTTTGGAGCCAGCATATCGCGGCCTTCTTAAGTATTACACTTTTTTTGCACTTCCCCATTGGCCTAATTTTTGAGACCCAGTTGCTTCGTCCATTACTATAAACAATCTGTGGTTGTAACAACAAACTAGAAGACACCATAAGAGCCAGCTGTCATTACACCACTACACTACTTCCAAAAATTTCAGATTAGGAAACTTTAAAAAAATATATGTTGCAGAAACATCAGTCACATTGTTCTGTTTTCTGACAGAACAACAAAGAAATCTACAATAACAGACAAAACCTCAATCAGTAACATACCTGCTACAGTAGGTGTAGAAATGTTTTCACCCAAAGTGACCTCTGAACAGACCTGAATGTAAAACAGCCACAAGCCAAGTTCTGATTTCAGAGAGTTTCTCTCAAATGCAAATATTATTTTACTGCACTCTTGCTCTTTCCACCTACACAAACAACCCACAACAATGCAAATGTGTTCTTTCCTCTTCTTGTATGGGAGTTTTCAAAAGTTATTCTGCAAAATCTAAGTCAGTAACTTGCCTCCAGAAGCAGAGGGCAGGCTGAGGTAAAGTGGGTTAGAACTGAATAATAATAATAATAATAATACAGAATATATTTGTAACACACAGTAAAAAAATAAGTATGTGAGGTTGGATGTTTCTCCACTTTGAATGGTCACAGAGACTCAGAGGGACACCAGAGTTAAAACTGTTTGTACAGACATGATTCGTAGCACTTCAGCCACTCCAATAGGTCAACAACATTATTCTTGGCTGCCGACCACAGACTGAGCCAAAGGCGGCCAATGACAGACTTGAGATGGTGCCAGTGTGTTCTGGGTGTAATGTGTCTGACTACTGGCTCGGTCAAAGTCGTTCGGAGGAGCACAGACAGAGAGGATGCCACAGGGATGACGTTATGCTTTCATAAGTGAAGGACTCACACACTGTTTAGTAAAATACTGTGAGAAAACTTTCTAATTCAATGTCTGTCTCAGGTTTTGCCTCAGGATCCACCAAATCCTCCTGATCCATCCCAGTTACAATCCAGTGCTTTTCTTTTTTTCAATTTAAAATCTCTTACTCACAAAGTCAATCTGACAAACTCTTACAGACATGAAATGGTCCAAATGGATTATTATTTAAAACCTACTGTTATTATAGTGGATATTTTTAGTCAAACAAGACAGTGTTCCTGGACTTTTCTGTATCCAAGTTTAGTTTAGTCAGTCAACACATAGAGTGGCAGAAAGAGTGAACTTTTCAAACATTCATCTGTTACTTTCAACTTTTCTGCTCTCTTGCTATTGTTAACTCTAAACTAACCCCATACCATGTATTATTTAGATTTGTGTGAATATGGGATTTTTTAATAAATAATTGGTAATCCCTTTTTAAGGCTTAAACAAGATACTGTTACAAAAGTGTCCCATTAAATAACCACAAAACACTCAAATGTCTACCAAGGCATAATGCAGTACTGATGGTATACACTGAACACTGTTGCCCTCTTGTGGTGAACAAGCAACAGTATCCTGTTAAAAACATTCACCAACAATTAAAACATTAAGGGATTTTTCTAGAATGTGTTATTTGTTTTGTTACTTAGATGTGTTCAGTAGTTTTCCTGGAGGTAATAAACAGCAGTTCAGGTACATTTTATGAGTATGAGTCATAGGATATACAGCCGTATACAGGATGATATTGACCGATGACTTTTTTTTTAAATGGACCACCAGATCACTGACTTTAGCTAATGACACTGAAATACTTGTGAAAATACACTGAAGTCAATTGGAGATAGTTTTTGGAGCCAGTATCTAGTGGCTGTCAGGAGTCTTAAAGTTTTTTTTTTTACACTTTTGCATTGGCCTAATTTTTGAGCCTCAGTCGCTACATATCATTACACCATCCTTATGTTCAATATATCAAAGCAGGACTAAATACTGTTTTGTAAAATAATGTTAGCAGAATATGATGTACATGGTCATCTGCAACAAGAATCAACAACAACAACAACAAGGAAAATGGCAGGTTTCTAGGAAATCAATTAGAGTTTCAGCTCAGAGCTGCTCAGTTAATGCCTCCATCTGTAGTGAGGTAATTAGGTAGTGTGCCTTTGGATGCTATGACTCATGCAGTGTGGAGTCATATGAGGATGACTTCATTCAGGAGAGGAGAGGAGAGGAGAGGAGAGGAGAGGAGAGGAGAGGGAGGAGAGGAGAGGAGAGAGGAGAGGAGAGAGGAGAGGTATCACTTCCCACAGATTGTCTTGTTATTCAAGCAGTGTTCTCTCCAAAAGCATGATACAGAGGATGAGTGCAGAGCAAAAAGACACTGCAGATGATGTGATAAAGGTCAAAAAGAAACATGCTGAAAGGTTGAGGGCTGTATTGAAAATGTGAGATTAAGGACACAAACAGGAATCATCCTACAGAGCGTCACATATGGCAATTTATTTGGATGCAACAGTTCACAATAAAATGCAGAACTACAGTATTTATGCAGGTAAAGGATCTGTTTAGCCCCCCGCTCAATAACTAAGTTAGTAATTCAAACCATACTGATACTGGGCTTTTGAAGTAGCTTCACTTGCAGATGGCACAATGTATTCAGATTTGTTTTTGCATTACATGTCCTACATTTTATCTGCACCACTCCAAAGTCTGCTTCGATAAATATCTGCTGCTCGAGACTCAGTTTGTTTTGCCTTGGGCCTTATAGCATCTCCTAGTGGGCAAACTGCCTGCTGTTCTCAGGTCCCAGGAAAATTAATGCTTTGAATAATGTAATTCAGTCAATACTTTCAGGTACCTTGACAAATAAGAGAACTTGACACCTTCTGATGTTGGGTATGAGGTGAATTCCTCTGCAGTGTTGCTATTATGGATTATTTTCCCTCGCTGTTTTATAGTCACAGCGCGTCCACAGACTCAAAATATTAGTATATTTCTGCATCAATTATGTTTCTCCAGTTTGAAGCTAAAAAAAAAAGTATTTAACAGAGGATCTCTAGATTTATTTTTGTCAGGTTAATTATTTTTCATACCTAAAAAGGGACTGGATCACCTTTTTCTTTTTCTTGAGAGCTTGTGAACTGATAATGAGACCTGGCACTGAGCTCTGGTCAGTGTCATTTATGCTGTAATTGGCCTGAGGGTGTAAAGGGCAGCCATGAATCACAGAAGACAAAGAACTAAGTGGCTTACAATGACAGAGGTGCGAGAACGAAATACAGTGTAAGCAGAGAGCTGGTGCAAATCACCACCTGAAGATACTTTATGAACCAAATGATGATACACAAAGGCCATGATTCTTACACAGCTGAATAAATACACACACACACACACACACACACACAAACACTAACTGAGTAGTTAATCAAGGGTTTATTTTCATGTCATATTATCAAAATACTATTTCACACGGGACACACTAACATCTAAAACACATCTGAAGGATTAAGTCACAGTCAAAAGAATGTCTGTAAACAAAACTACATCAAAGTTTACCATCCATGCAGAGAATATTAACTGTATTTAATAACTGATGTAAAATAATAGCAACCACACAACATATTTCTCCAAATGCCTGTTTTCTCCCAATACTCTTAATGTAAAAGTGACAAAATGTTTAACAATTAAATGGCCTCAAACTTTATTTCAGCAAATAATCTTCAAAACCATTCAACTTGCATGTAAAACTGAACAATAAAAATCAGAATTCAGCTAAATATTGAAGTGTTTCACCATATCTGTGGAGTAGAACTTATTCCAGTCCTTTTAATTGTATGCTGTCATTTTTAAGGTCTGTTGTACAATAGTGCCACATACTAAAGATTACAATCATTTTACTTATACAAAATAATGCACCTATTTTTTTGATACTTAAAAACATGTTCATTAGTGCAAATGCAGAATTCAGATGTAGCAGTTAAATCCTTCTCTTGAACTCAGCACACAAACCACTGGAGGGAAAAAAAATCATCCCACAAAAATATTGATGTTTCCTTTCAATATTTTTCACGCCCTGTTAACGATTGTGAGTAAAATCTGTCCTAGAACTGCTTCTGTTTGTGTCCCACATATGTGACTTTTCTCAGTTTCCTATCACTCATATTCATTCATTTATTCCACTGCCCCACTATTACACAAATACCTTAGTACACAAATAAATACTTTATATAATTAAACTGAATAATTTCAAATTGTTTTGTGAACCTAAAACCCCCAATATCCATCTATATATCAAATAATTTTTTTTTTTTCTCTTTTTTTGGTGGCATTGCAGTTGTTTTGAATGGTTAAATCAAGGGTCACACAGATGATTGAGGTTACACATTGGATGGTGTTGTGTTGTTCACACCAATATCATTGCTCATTAGAGAAATAACCATGGTCCCAATTGATCTATGTGACCACCAGCTCAAGTGGTTCAGGCTGAATTTGTGAGTCATTGATTTCTATGGCTTATTAAAGGTATGAGTATCTTACTATACAGAGAGATGTGAAAGCAGGATTACCAGGAAATAGAGGTATTGATTGGGTCAAGAAGCAAAGGCTTACATCTCAGATTCCAGAAGAGAGACCGGGTTTGACATAAGAGCAGCATTGACTGAAAGATATGGGAAAATATTCTGATGAGTCACAAATTCTTTAGCAATAATAAAAAAAAAGCTTGTTAATGTTATGTTTTAATAATGATTTAATAATTTAATTTTATTGATATATATAGTATGCATTATACAGGTGATTCCTACTTCAGAGAGATAATTTTATGTATGATATTAATCAATTATTATTACTTAAGCATTAACCTGAAGGCAGCATTTTGATTTTATAGCAAGTTGAGGTTGAAATATTTCACACAGACCAAGCTTGGACCTCATACAGCCTCAGCAATCCACCGCTGTCACATTTTTCATACATTCATTGTCATACCTGTATTAATAACTGAAACATGTACCTGCAGATGTTATTACACCAGATATACAAAAAGATTGCAGTTAAAATCAAACTTAACTCCAAGATTTGAAGGACACTGTGTAGAAAAGTATCAGATTATGAACTTCATTATTTATTTATTTATTTATTTTCCATTTAACCTTTATGTAACCAGGTAAATCCAACTGAGATTAAAAATCTCTTTTCCAAAGGAGACATGGGTAAGACAGTAAACACATATTGCAGACAGAGAGACAAAATACTACTAATAATAATAAACCTTAAACTCTGCAGTAAAGAAAACTTTCCAGGAGTAAGAAAAGGGAATTTTGTAGGAGTCACTTTACAAACTACAAGCTAAAAACATCGACATCCTATAGAGTTTGCCTCCAAGTCCTTCATTTTGGCTTTAAAAGAATATAATGAGACCAGTTCCTTGAGTTTAAAATCATTTTGCAACATATTCATGCTGATGGTGCAGAATAGCTAAAAGCCCTTTTTCAGTTTCTGTGTATGACAGCGTGCATGAAAAAGTTTGGTGAACACAATAAATATTCTCCTGCACTTTTCTGTGTGATGAAAACATTATATGCAGTGTTAGAGTAGTGTTATGTGGAGATGCAACAGCATTAAATGAGCATAAACAACAGGAGTATAATGTACATAATGGTCAGAACGTCTCATTTAGACATAACTAATATATATATGATTAGAAAACAAAACAAAACCAAAAATTTAACGAGGTCTACCCTGAAGATGGACTTGGAAGAATATTCAATTGTATAAAGCTTCTTTCTTTGATATTTAAGATTATGTTGCTAACTTTTTTTCCCCACTGTTTAATTAGTTTTTTTTAATTGTGTAAATGAGAAATTTGCTTGTTGTCCCAATTTCTGTCTGACCTTTTATTTTATTGAAACAATAAAAGAGAAAACAATTGGGGAAAAAACATTGTAAATATATAGTTAATATACTTATGAAATGGTTCATTTTTATTTCAGGTTAACAAATTTAATTAGTATGAATGCTAGGGCATTACTGCTTCTATTCAAATTTTCTGTTACTCCTACTTTTTAAGATATTCTACTTTTTTCAGCTACTTTTCATTTCAGAAGTGAAAGTGACCTTCCACATACTTCAGCCATATTTTCTACTTCTACTGCTTTTCTACTTTTCTACTATTTCTACTTTCTTCTACATTTTTTTTTACCTCTTTAAACTATTTCTATCTCTATTATTTTTTCACGTTTCTAATTGTACTGGTTCTACATCTATTTCTACCTTCCCATAATGTTACTATATCATCTTTCAGCATTTATGCTTTGTTTTTTTGTTTGTTTGTTTTTTGTCCAGCAGGTGGCAGTGCGGCTGCGCGACCCAGTCGCTTCGCGTGTGACGTCACTCCGGAATCAGGAAGAACACACTTAAATTTGGCATCGACACGGAGAGGCTCTGCGTCCTGGATGCACCGCAATAACAAACACTTTTCTTACTATCGCAGCGTAAGTTAACCGTGTTCCCTGGTTGGAGTTATAATGAAGTGGTTATAGCCGCCGTGGTGTTACCGCAGTGATGTTTCGTGGGTGTGGATTTCCAGGTCTGCTTTGCTAACTGACCGCAGCAGCTGTTAACCTGCCTGTGTTGTTTCCTCAGAGCTCTGCTGGTAATCCTGCGGCCGACGGGCACATCGTGTTTTCTGTCGTGGGGAAATGTCGTCGTGCAGAATGGGATCGTGGATTTTTGTTGGAGCCGCAGTGGTGACCGTGCTCCTGTTGGATGCTGTTGTTTTTGTTCAGGCTAAGGTAAAATAAACTCTGCTGTTGCGTTCAGGGACTCTCAGCAGTCAGATGACCAATATGTTTGTTTCTGGCCTTTCAATTTACTTTACATGACACATTTAAATAAAAAAATAAAAAGCATTTGGTAAAAATAAAGCTTATTTAAAAAGCACACTATACTGCCATTGATTTATTATTAATGGAAGGTGTAGTCACTGTGTTGTGTATTTAATCTAATTTGTGTGTTTTTAGTACAATATAATGACTTTATACTTGAATGAAAAGCCTGTTAAGAGTGCATTCATGAAATAGTTTTCAAGTAAAACTGGGAGAATGATTTTTGGTTATTTTTCTCAAGTGATGTATTATGGGGTTTGATGTGATCTGCAAAAAAGTGCAACAATTAAATTAAATCTTGAAGGCCAAAACAGATTAAGAACCATATCGGAGTCACCCACAAGCAGTATAGTTCATATTAGTTTCTGTGAGTAATGATGGCCTGGATAAACCTAGTGAAGTATCTTAAAGGCTGTCTATTAATCTTTGTTGTGTGATCATAGGTTTAATTTACACAGGGGACCCTGAGGACATGTGTCCATTATTTTTTAAAAAAGGAGTTTATTAATAATGTTCTGAGCAGGAACACAGACTGAATCTAAATCAAAAATGACCCCAGAACACACATACACTAACCAGTAATGTTCATCTGGAAATGTGGGATGCACATTTCTCTCTTAGTGTGTGAATGAGGAGCACCTGCATGTTATCTCAGTACAGCCCATGCTGCAGGTAGGGAGTAATACAATGTACAAGTGCAGGTTTGTGTCTCTGCCACAGTGTTTGTACAACTCAGTTGTGTTAGTAATGAGAAACTTTGACCCAATTTTCTCAACTCCTACAGAGCTTTGAAGATGTTCGCTGCAAGTGCATCTGCCCGCCGTACAGAAACATCACCGGCCACATCTACAACAGAAATGTCTCCCAAAAAGATTGGTAAGAGAAACCCTCAATTTAGAAGTCTTGTCACAACTTACCATGTTGTTGTTGTTGTTGTTGTTTCATTATGCTGGTGGGTCTTTTTTTTACAGTAACTGCCTCCATGTAGTGGAGCCCATGCCAGTGCCTGGCCATGATGTGGAAGCTTACTGTTTGTTGTGTGAGTGCAAGTATGAGGAACGAAGCAGCAACACTATAAAGGTACCTGTGGATTTCTTTAGCAGCTTGTCTCTTTGAATCTTTAATCCTGAAACAGTAACCAGGATCAGTGTGATTGTATAACACTACATGTGCTTAATTTAAAACTTTAAGAAACTGTTTAGCTTGTCTGCTTAAACATAACAAAATAATAATAATAATAATAATAATAATGAGAAAACTACAGTGGTGTCATAATGTCCACGAAAGGATTTCATGTGTGACTGACAACATGGTGGTTCCAATAAGTGGTAACAAATGCAGGAATCCACAGTGCAGATACAGTGCAAAGTTCTGTTGATAGTGGGTTGTTGGAATTGGTTTTGGCATTGTAACTACAAAGTGTGTTACTTCAATTAATCCCACAGGTCACCATCATCATTTACCTGTCCGTTGTGGGCGCCCTGCTGCTCTACATGCTGTTCCTGCTGCTGGTTGATCCTCTTATCCGCAAACATGACCCGTACACGCAGCCACTGCACAATGAAGAGGACTCTGAGGTCAGTATTCAAACAGACAACACACATAAAGTTTGCAGTGGAATAGGAAGTTCTTGATGTTAAAAGTTCCTGGTTTGTGTGTGTTCAGGAGATGCGTCCGCCGGCGGACAGCAGCCAGGCCAGAGGAAACACGGTGCTGGAGCGGGTTGAGGGAGCACAGCAGCGCTGGAAGAAGCAGGTCCAGGAACAACGCAAGACTGTTTTTGACCGCCACAAGATGCTGAGTTAAACCCTACAGCTGACGTCGAACCAGGTTTAGAGAAGGTGACCTCCCCATGCTCAGTGGTATTACTCCTTCACCAGCTGCACTACTACAAACCTCCTTGTCACTGCTGTGCACTGCTGAATTAGCATTTTCTCAAAAGTAACATTTAAACACACCGATCTAACAAGCAGATATTTAATATTTATTTATACACCATATGTAACAACTTAGCAGTTGTGAAAAAACTGCATGTTTTATGCGCACTCTTAATGACTAGAGATCATCTTCCTCATTTCCAGCACTCTGCAATGCAACAGATTTGGAATGTCGTAGTAAAGTAAAAACTTACTTTGTTGATTTAATAACAGCTGTAAATAGCTTGTAAAACTCCTCGTAATAGTTTTTTTTGTTGTTGAGTACTTGTTTATATTAAGCAGTTTTTTCTCGTGGCATAATTTTTTAAAAATTACCTCAGAAAGGGTAAGCTTGTTTAACTTAGACGACCCTGCTTATTATGCTATTGCCAAACATTGCATATTTCCTACTATACCACTGATAATTTATTTATATAAACCTGGGTGTAGTTGGTGCCATTTGCACTAATGGTATGATTAAATAATTGTTCCTTTTTGGCTTTGTGATTTAAATTCTTTGCCATTGCTACTTTCAAAGATGGCTGCAATCTGTGCCTTTTTTCTGTCTCTCTCTTTCTGTGTGAGAATGTGTTTCACCAAACTCAAGTGCAAAGTGTGTCTCTTGTGCCATGTTGCCAAGATGACAGATGGTGTGGTCTATCAGAAAAACTTGGCAGATATCACCTATTAAAACAGTAGTAGTTGTTAATTCAGCTTTTACAAGTGGAACCGCATTTCATCTCATCTTCCATACCTGCTTTGTCCACACTTGGGTCGCAGGGGTCTGCTGTCCCAGCTGTCATCAGGCAGGAGGCGGGGTACACCCTGGACAGGTTGCCAGCCTATCGCAGGGCTAACACATTGACAAACAACCATTCACACTCCCACTCACATCTATGGTCAATTTGGTTTTCGATCAATTCACCTAACAAGCATGTCTTTGGACTTTGGGAGGAAACCAGAGTACCTGGAGAAAACCCACACATGCACAGGGAGGACATGCAAACTCCAAATGGATCCAGACAGATCCTTATTGAGGAAAAAAATTAGTTCAGTGATGTAGACACATTTATGTTTTGTAATTTGCTGCACAGTTTGATGTAACAGACTTTCTATGCTGAGAGAGAAATAGAGAATGGGGTATTTAAAAAAGCTTTAAAGCCACTTTAAATTAATCAAAACTTTTCTGTAGAGGAAGGTCCAATCTGTAAAGCTGCTGATAATGTGGCAGAATTAAGATGCCACATGGCTGTGAAGGGCCCTCAGTGTGTATTGTTATCTGTTAGTGAAGTCCATCCTACTACTGAAGGTTCCTGGTTGGGGAATTTTAAATACGACAATGAAGGCGCACTCACATCGCCTCATGTGAAATGTGAACTGCTGAAGTTAATTTGTCTGTATTGATCTGTTCTTGATTTATTTAAGTTTTGTTTTTTGTTTTTTTTGTTTTTTATCACCGCTATCAGTGTTTTGTATGTGTATTTCTCTCCAGCCTATATGAAGTATCAAACTTCCCATGTTTATTTCTTTAGCTTGATGTGAAATAAAAGAAATGAATGAAAGGTTGTTGCGCATTGCTCTAGATGTTTTGGAGTTTGTTTTTTTTCTCCTTTGGTCCCTGCAGATTTCTTCCTGTTGGGTTCACTGCTGTTTACGGCAAAGTGCTCAACATGTGGACCCTCTGCTTCTACTGTGCTGTGAGAAATATTTCCTCATCATAACATTAATCTCACACTTGGCTGTGGTCGTCAGTTTTTGGGAAAACAACAATCTGACAAGTTTAAGACTGTTTGAAAAACAGTAACAGTTAAAATCCTTAAAACCACAGGTGTCAACTAATTTTTTTTCAAGGTGTGGTCAATTGATTTACCTTTTCTATTTGATTTTTTATTATTTTTTTAAAGAGCAATCTGACCTAAAATGATTTAAAATTTCAGGTGAAGTTTGTTTTTGATGTATTATGTAATTCACTGATTGTAACATCACTTTGATGAAGTTCTGTGCTAGTTTTGTTTTTTGTGACCCACATCAGAATTACTTTAACAAGCCTATTTATCATTTATACACATTTAATAAATGGGTTAGAAAGAAGAAAAAATTAAATCCCTATCTGTTAAAATGAGCAAATGTTTTAACAAAGTAGTGTTGCTGTTTCACCACAAGAGGGCAACAGTGTTCAGCCTATAGCATCAGTACAGCTGGGTTATGCCTTGGGAGAAGGTTTGCAGTCTTGTTTTCAAAAGCTACTTACAACTCCATTTTATAAATATCCATAGTTAACTTAAAACTACAAAATACTTTGTTTTCTCTCCTCCCTGCTTCAGCGTTGTTGTTTTTATTTACAGTTCAGGGTTCAGCTTTACTGTCCAGCAGCAGTGCAGCCGAGTCTGTTTTGAAATGGAGGCCATGTTCAACTATGTGATGTTCTCCTGCTGTCCCCAAACTATGTGTCTCCCCCTCTTTGTGCTCTCGTCTGCCACTGCTGCCCTGCCCCAAGTGCCCCCCCCCCCCC
>OOFC01019761.1:93022-115237 GCA_900323345.1 Pseudochromis fuscus
AAATTTATTTTTTGTGTGTGGGGGGGGGGGGGGTGCACAATATTGGTCACTTCCTGGCAACTTCTTGTGCCTGAAAATATATTTTCTTATATTAAAAGTAACAACCTCAGTACGGAGCCCCTAAAGGGATATGAAGACAAAAAAAAAACTGATGGAGAAAAAAAGTGCTGGTATCTAATGCGCACAAGATAGTTAGCTCGTGCGCACGAAGCATTTGCGTTTTTTTATGGTGTGCACGAGATAGTATTTCCGGTATACAGAAGGGTATGCATAATTTGTTCAAATCTTCAGTTCATGAATTAGCTTGAAAATTACTCAACACCGCCATCCACAGGCGTTATGCCACTTTAGGGTGGACAGGGAAATTCAGCCTCTTCTGTATACCGGAAATGCTAACTCATGCGCACGAGATACAACCGGAAATGCTAAAGTTAGCATTTCCGATATACATTAAAGTGGCATAACGCCTGTGACTGGACTGAAAAATTTTCCCTTTCATGTCCCGTTTAGAGGGGATTTTTTTTTTTTTTTTTTTTTTTTGGTGACCACTTATTACATTTTTACCAAAATATTTCCATCTTGTACAGTAAGTCATTGTAGCCATTGTATAAACATAGCCTACTAAAAAGTGTAATATTGCATTCATACATTTGGTTAAGTAGACCTCTATTATTGTTTTTTTTTTTTTACTTAAATGTCTTAGTTAAGTATGGTAATTACTTTGAGGTTACCACTGTAATTTTCTACGAACCTGCCTCTTTACTCAGTATTTAATGGTCATTGTTTATCTTCATTGACAGCATGTGGTCCAGTGTGTGTTTGTGGCCATCAAAACCATTGGCAACATCGTCCTGGTCACCATGCTGCTGAATTTCATGTTTGCCTGCATAGGAGTCCAACTCTTTAAGGTAAATTTTAGATCTGGTATTATACTGTCAGGATCAAATGTATAAACTTATCCTCAGTAAGTATAGAAACCTCAATGCTTGTGTATTACATGTGTCATTAATCCTTTTTCTCCCAGGGGAAATTCTACAGCTGCACAGATCCATCCAAAACGACTGAAGAGCAATGCCAGTAAGACAAACGCCATTCACACGTCATAGATTTCATGTATAGGTGATGCTATTTCAGAGTGACCGTTCACTGTGTCTGCTCTCAGGGGATTCTTTCTGAAGCCCATGGAAAATTCTCTACAAGACACAGTGTTGGCTAAAAGAGAGTGGCTCAACAGTGACTTCAACTTCGACAACGTGCTGTATGGGATGCTGGCCCTGTTCACTGTTTCCACATTTGAGGGCTGGCCAAAGTAAGCACAGAATAAATTTGGGTTGATGAATTGCATCTTTGATTAGATTATATTGATTCTATCTGTCTGATTGAGTTGAAAGTCATTATATCATATTAGGTGGATGTTGAGTTTGAAATGATTCCATATCCTGGAGCCTGGACAAATTAATTTTACTTTATCTATGATCTTTGATCTTTGTCCAGTCAATATCCTGTCCTCTCTCAACACATCTCCACTTGTCCCCAGACTCTTATACAGAGCCATAGATTCAGACCAAGAAGATATGGGTCCGGTCTTCAACAACCGCGTGGACGTGTCCATATTCTTCATCATCTACATCATCCTCATCGCTTTCTTCATGATGAACATCTTCGTGGGCTTTGTCATTGTCACCTTCCAGGAGCAGGGCGAGCAGGAGTATCCAAACTGTGAGCTGGACAAGAACCAGGTACACTGGGATAAAGCTGGGGACGATGAAACATGTTACCCCAGCACAGAATGACTAAATCTTTCTTTTAACATACTCCCTGTCTGTCCCGCCTCCCTGCAGCGTAACTGTGTGCAGTACGCCCTGAAGGCTCGTCCTCTGAGGTGCTACATCCCCAAAAACCCTTACCAGTACAGGGTCTGGTACATTGTCACCTCCTGCTACTTTGAATACCTCATGTTCTTCCTAATTATGCTCAACACCTTGTGTTTGGGGATGCAGGTATGTAAATGAGAGCACCGACTGACAATATTCAGTGTTATTACTGAATATCCTTTTTTTTTTAATGATTATGTAAACGATAACTGTCCAAATCATAAGGGTTTACTGTTTGTTGAAGCATTTAATTAATTAGAAGTTGAAACTTTTAAACAGTGTTTAAATTATGAGATACAACAACTTCACAGCAAATCCCAGAATAATTTATTCTTGAGGAAATTAGGAGAGTGTAAATATCAGGTGCCCTATAAATTTCGTAGTCAGTTATTTTACAGAATCTTACAGCACATGCTAATTTTCAGGAAGCAATGACTTGCAGTTTTGATGGCCTCAATGGGATGAGATTTATACATTTTTACATTTCAATACTGGGCTGATTGATTAAAGGCTTGTCCCAGTTTGTCACAGCTGTGGTATCATCTCTGGAGGTTTTACCATCATTTCATTTACTAAATACTTCATTTTAGATCAGGTTTTCATTGGCTTCAAGCGAGTATGTTGTTGTAAAGTACTTTAAATACCTCTCTTGACACCAGTCAAATCAGTAGTTCCAATATGTTTATATGAATTTATTTCCTTTCCACTTTTCCCAGCATTGTGCCCAGTCTCACCACGTTACCAAGCTGTCGGGCACGCTGAACTTAATCTTCACCGTGCTCTTCACTGTGGAGATGATTCTGAAGCTCATGGCCTTCAAAGCGAGGGTAAACTCTCTGGGTGTTTGTTATTCTGATGGTTACCTGTCCGGTCTGACTTCTTGATGTGTCAGTCTGCTTTACCTCCCTGTGCAGGGCTACTTCGGAGACCCCTGGAATGTCTTTGACTTCATTATAGTTGTCGGTAGCGTCGTTGATGTCATCCTGACTGAAGTCGACGTGAGTACATGTGATAAGACGTGTGTATTACATCAATCCTGAAGAATGTCAGATTCTAATTGCAGGTGCTGTACATTAAAGTCCCGATGAGATATTCCTGGGTGATAGTGGGATTTGATTTGCAATGACAGAACAGGTTTATTCAGTAATCAAATCCAGAAGCATATAATTGTGGCCCAGCAGCAGTTTGATGGCAGGAGAACTAGCTCACAGGATGTGGTCAGTACTGTTGTCCATTTCCAGCCTCTTCAGTTTCTTGTGCAACCCTTTTCCATCACAAAATCACCAGAAACTATTATTCTCTACACTATTTATACTGACTCGATGTCTTATATGTGTTGTGTGAGCACTCAAACAGAGCACAATATCAGTTAAGGATCATTATATGTTGTAATGCTACACAAACTCAGTGTCACTGCACTGCACAGTCCTCATTTTTTCCACCCACAATTTTATTCATTTCCATTTTCTCCATCTTCCTCTCTGATCCCCACCGTTCCTTCTGTCCTCCATGCACCTCACTCCTCATCTGTCTATCCACAGAATGCCCTGGTCGCCAGTGGAGGACTGTACTGTCTCCATGGCTGTGCTGTAAATATCTGATCTGCACTGCACTGCTGCATGAGCCTTGCTGTGTGAGCAGTCCACTATGTTATCTACTAAACTGTAGCACTACTGTGATGAGTTGCGTGTTGCTCGACCTGTTGGTGAAATGTGTGTTTCTGCCGTCTGTCTCGTCTTACAGAGAGTTTTTTTCCGCTGTATTGGGTTACAGTATGGCTCATACCGTTTGTATAAATAGGGCTACATCTCAACACCATGTATATATTCCCAGAAATAATTAGCGATGGCTTGACTTACTGAAAACTTAATTTTTTTTACGACGATTCGTGTGCCTTTTGTCGCATGAGTTACAACTTGCAGCAGCTGAGACCTAGAAGCTTTGTAACTCATGAAAAGTAGAAAAATGACTCTAGTATTAACCCTATTTTGATATTGTGTCCATATATATAAATAATGTGTAAGGAATGATCAGTGCTATGTTAGTTATGTGTGTTAATTATTATGTTAAATTCATGCAACTACAAACTGTCGTCTACTGTGTGCAGGAGACGAATCCCATGCAGGCCATAGCAGTAAGTCTCCCAACATTTAAACACAGCCATGTTTTTATGTTTGACTTTTATTTTCTGTTCATTAAAATCTTGCCTCTCTGAACACAGGCAGATGAAAATGCCTCAGTTTCCATCACGTTCTTCCGACTCTTTCGTGTTATGCGTCTGGTCAAACTGCTGAACCGTTCAGAGGGCATCCGTAACCTGCTGTGGACCTTCATCAAGTCTTTCCAGGTTATCATCATCATCATCATCATCATCATCATCATCTTCATTTCCACTCTCCACTGTGCTTCCTCGTGATCACTTGTCATTGACTGAATGCTTTCTGTCTACAGGCTCTCCCTCATGTAGCTCTGCTCATCGTGATGCTCTTCTTTATCTACGCTGTCATCGGGATGCAGGTGCAGTCTTCAGGATTCATTTTGTGAAAGGAAATCTCTGTAGTTTGTCCTCATGTTTCTGGTAGTTAAAAAAAGACTTGAATGACACTGATTGTTTCTTGGACTGTAACACCGTTCAGATCTTTGGAAAAGTCGCCTTAGTGGACGGCACTCAAATCAACCGCAACAACAACTTCCAGACATTCCCTCAAGCTGTTCTGATGTTATTCAGGTACGTCTCAGAGCCAGGGTCCAGGGTTTTTTTTTGAGTTTTTTTGCAAGTTGAAAATCTGAGTGAAGAGCTCACTATTTGGTGTGTTTGTGTCACCAGATGTGCTACTGGAGAGGCTTGGCAGGAGGTCATGATGGCTTCAATGTATGGAAAGAAGTGTGATCCTAAGTCTGACTTCTTGCCAGGGGAAGAGTACTCCTGCGGGTCCAACTTCGCCGTCTTCTACTTCCTCAGCTTCTACTGTCTCTGTGCCTTCCTTGTGAGAAGCAGCTGGTTATTCACAGTCTTTCAGACACATGGATTTTAACTTTTTAGTGATTAGCATATGATGAAAAAAATCTATCTCACCAAAAATGTCTCTTTTTAAAAAACTTTTGTTCTCCTTACAACAGATCCTCAACTTGTTCGTCGCTGTTATCATGGACAACTTTGACTATCTGACCCGTGATTGGTCTCTTCTGGGTCCACACCACCTGGACGAGTTTAAGAAGATCTGGGCTGAATATGACCCTGAAGCCACGTGAGTGTGAACACCATAAAAAAATATTAAATCGTAGTTTTCACCGTATTTATATTCAGTTAGTTCTGGGGATGAGGTCAGATTTTAGTGAGCGTCGCTTGAGATCAGTATGAAATGTTTCGCTGGACCAACAGGGGACGGATCAAACATCTGGATGTGGTGACGTTGCTGCGACGTATCCAACCTCCGCTGGGATTTGGCAAGTTCTGTCCTCATCGAGCCGCATGTCAGGTACATACAGACACAAAGACCACATGGTGACTGCATTGACAGTATATATGTTAGACCAGGGGTGTCCAATGCTGGTCCTCGAGGGCCGCCATCCTGCATGTTTTAGATGTTTCCCTCTCCCAACACACCTGATTCAAATGATCAGGATCATTATCAGGCTTCTGCAGAGCTTTTTGATGAGCTGGACATTTGAATCAGGTGTGTTGGGAGAGGGAAACATCTAAAACATGCAGGATAGCGGCCCTCGAGGACCAGGATTGGACACCCCTGCGTTAGACTGTAAACACTGGAGATGGGATTCTGTTCAAAAGATGAAGACACAAATAAAACTGTGTATTGTGCTCCTCAGTTCTTCTGTTTCATTCTGTGTGTAGCGCTTGGTTGGTATGAACATGCCTCTCAACAGTGATGGCACCGTCACCTTCAACGCCACTCTGTTCGCTCTGGTCAGGACCGCCCTCAAAATCAAAACAGAAGGTACAGAGCATCAACCCTAGTTTTTCATGATTATGCCAAACTTATTGTACTTGTTATATTTCAGTTAAATGTCTGTGAATCATTCCCAACAGGTAACTTTGAGCAGGCCAATGAGGAGCTGAGAGCCATCATAAAGAAAATCTGGAAGCGCACCAGTATGAAGCTGTTAGACCAGGTCATCCCACCAATAGGAGGTGAGTCTGTAGATGTATATTTCCTAAGTTCATCTTTACAAAGTAATCCAGTATTTCTCACACAGACAGTTCTCTGACTCGTGTCTGCTTGTAGATGATGAGGTGACTGTGGGGAAATTTTACGCCACCTTCCTGCTCCAAGACCATTTCCGTAAGTTCCTGAAGCGCCAGGAGGAGTACTACGGCTACCGGCCAACCAAGAAGAGTGCCTCGGGCCCAGAGATCCAGGTGAGCTGTCTATGCGATAATATAAATCAATAAAACAAGTATTTTTTTTTATGCACTTCATTTTAACAGCTCACAGTGTGACCCTGCTAATACCTGTCCCCAAGCCTGTGGTGCTGCTCTTAATTTCTCCACATCCTGCTTGTTTTTCCAGGCAGGTCTGAGGAGCATAGATGAAGAAGCAGCTCCAGAGATGCACAGGGCCATTTCAGGAGACCTGCAGAATGAGGAGGAAATGGACAGAGCTATGGAGGAGGCTGGAGAGGAGACCATCTTCCAGGTGCAAGCAATGCATTCATGTGCACACACATTGGATCACTATTGTCGTGTGTACCTATAGTTGTGATTAAGGCATTTTGGAGGGGTCATTTTGGAGATAATGCAACATCAGCACATATAGACATATACATATTACTCTAGACAAACATAAAACTGTTCTGAACCTGCCTTTAAATTATATTAACAAGAAAGCAGTGAGAGAGACTCACATGTGCTCGTCTTGTTTTGTATTTCCAGCGTTCACACGGTCTCTTCGGGAACCGAGGGGACTCATTCGCTGCTGAGCCCACCAACACTCAGTCACCACAGATGACCAATCAGAGGCCACTCTCGTTCTCCGAGAGCCAGCACGAGTCTCCCCCAGACTCCTCGGGCTTGGCGTCCGACACTGAATTTTTCCCCACAACTGCACCAAAGAACAACACCAACAACAACGCCTTTGCAGAGTGAGCTCCAGCCCCGTACAGACTATAGCTACACTCTGACGACATGAGCAGTTTTCTGATGGGGGGACAAATTTTGTTGTCTTTCAGCTTTTCATTTGAAAGAGAAGGGAGTCCAGAAGAGTTTTACAATCCGAGTGAGGATGCAGAGCCAGGTATGACACAGGAGCAGGGTTCATAAAAAGAAAAACTATGAAGACAAAAACTGTGTCTTCACAGGCCTCAAGACATTTGTACACATTATATTATTGTCTCTTTTTTGGCCCAGAAGAAAATTGTGCTTTCACAGCTTCCACATATCTTATCTTAAAAGAAAAAACATACAGGTTTGCAAAATACCTCAATACTTGCATACACTCCCGTTTTATTTAGGGCTGCAAGACAAAACACCTGCACAAACGAGTCATTTTTAAAGTCCTGTTTAGCATACTTCAAAATGAACAGACACATACTGACTGGATAAAATCTGCCAAATGAGACTGAGGACTTTTACCCTGAAATGGTTTCTGTATCCTGGAGATTGCAGTCATTTCACAGAGAGGGCGTCGTGCAGGTGAACTTTGAATCAAGTCCTCAGATCATGTGACATCACACAAACTTTCAAAAACATCCAGAACTTGTATTAAAATCTAAACTAACAGCCTACTTTAAAAAATACCTGTACTGAGTGTTATTTATTGTATTTCAGGAGAATTTTGTTTTAGAAAATGCTTTTCTACACTCTTCAGATAATATAAAGATGTAAAATATTAAATGTATAATATCAATTAAGTATTGATTATTATGCAACATTTTTTAAAAATGTAGTAAACAAAACATTAAAGAACAAAGCTAATGAAGTGTTAGAAATAGGAGAACATTGCATTGAGTTACATTATTTATTACATTATTTAAAATGGTGAAAAAGTTTGAAAATTTTAAAAAAGTTGCAAAAAAAATCATTAAATTGAGACATTTTAGCTCAGATACAATAGAAAATTAATCCATTTTCCCACATGTCTATGTGCCGAGTTAAGGGTTAAAAGAGAGCAGCCTCTCAGTGGATGTCATCATTGTGCTTTATGTCCTTTTTTTAGACAGCAGACGCTCCTGGAGCTTCACTGTGAGAACAGACAAAACACAGGTAATATTTTATTGATGACTGGCTCATCCAGTGCAATGACACACAGATCGTCAGTGCATGTTCTTCCTCTGTGCAGTTCCCTTATGAGCCTATTTATGGAGACAGTCAGAGCTCCCATACTGCAGCCAACCAGCTCGTCCAGGAGGTGAGTGTGGAAGTGTCTCTTTTATTTCACACTTTAATTACCACCTCTGTCTGTAGGAAATGTCCTGATCCACTGTCACATCTGTCATAGATGGTGATAACAGCCTAATAATAACCCCCTCTGGGACACAACTTAAGGCTAATCCTGGACTGAATTATCTCTCAGTGAAAAGTGGACACAGTTAAGGTTTAGTTTCAATTTGTTCAGGAATCCAAAGCAACGTCACTTCATTAACGACCGGGGACTGATTCTGTTGATTGCACTTGTTGCATCCGTTTTAATTTTACACTAACAAAAAACCCTCAGCCCCTATAAATATGATTTACAGACCAAAAGTAAAGTAGTTTTATAGATGACTGCAACCATGATCTCTCTGCTCTTCAGCTTTGTTATGACTTGTACACTTCTTTTAATTTGAAGGATCATAAGTTTTGAGGAGTCAGAGAATTTATCTTTAAGCTGATTGTTCCTACAAGCTAGTTACAAACAAGTTACAAGTTTTCCTTAAAGAATGTTAGTTTGTATCTAAACGAGAACTCTGGATGTTGTTTTTCTTCAGGCTCTGGTTAAAGGCGGTCTGGTCTCCCAGGCCAGAGACCCGGGCTTTGTTTCTGCAGCTAGAGAGGAGATGGCTGATGCCATGCACATGCCGGTCGCTGCAATGGAGGGCATGGCTCGGGGCATCCTCCACGAACGCTCTGTCAAAAAGAGACGCCCCATCCCCGTCCCTCCTTCGGTTCCTGCTGCGGCGGCAGAGGAAACAGCTCGACCAGATCCAGCTGTGAGGAGAAAGAGACGCCCGATTCCCCCGGTTCCCCCCCGGTCCTCCACGCAGGAACCAGCTGAGGCCGACTCTGAAGTTTAGAGGCCGTCGTTTGAGTGTGCGTGGTTATCATGTGGTTATTTTACACTAGTGAGTGGCTCCACCTCACATCACTTTACCAAGCCGCTTTGACAATCTGGACCTGTCAGCCTGACTCGAGGCCTACAGACAGATATGTTGTCAAGTGTGGTTTGAAAGTTAACCAAAGAGAAACAACACATCTGATAAATCTTACTGTTCAGATTTACTGAACTAATAAAAACACTGACTAATCTCAGAGTGAACACGTTGACGCACTTCTTTCTTTGTAGCGTATGTTGAGGTTATCATTCCATAGACTTATGGGACAACCATGTGAGAGAGCTGAGTGTCTTACCGAAGCCTCGCGGAGAGGTAGGAAAGTGACTGATGTGTCTATTGTGACTTACAGAAAGTTGTCTGTCCAGTGAGGACAGTGGGAAGGGGGACTCCACTTTAGGGGAACCAGTGACTACGTTTCTGCACATCCAGGCCCAGAGAAGATTAACTCCTCCTGGTGTTGATGATGCAAGTTGAAGGATTTATTTTGTCTTTGTGTATAAAGCAGTGTCCTCTCATCTCTTAGGACTCGCTGTCTTTTAGTCTCTTTAATACTGAGGTTTACCAAGTTTTCTCCTGCAACACACAACTGTTGTTGCAGATTTTAGAGGAAACTTTTCACTGGAACATGGAGGTACATTTAATCTAGAAAAGACGACCCAAAGACCTAGCTGTGATTAAATATTTGTCCAATTTAAATCCATGTTGTAATCAAGCAGTACATGTGATTTTGTTTTCCAAGTCACTCCTCTGCTGCAGGTTTTGTTTTTCATTTACAGACATGAATTGTAGTTCCTTTGCATTAGAGGCAGTTTAGTACAGAGAAGTATTCTTCAGCATACCTGGAGTATGGTTGATTTAGCTTGCAATCTTACAGAGACTTATTTTATTCATTGCGTGGGAGTAATTTTTGCACTTGTTTCATGTTTTGTGCCCAAATGCAAACACTGACAGGCCTCCTGGAGCACTGTTTGTTTTATTTCTTTTTTTATTTTTACATGATCCTCTGATCTATTTTGCTGTCACACAGTTTTGGAGATACTGCTACTTTGAGTGAACCTCCCACCTTAATTCTCCTTCAGTTCTTAAATTTGTGCCATTAAGGTTGATGTTACTTTCACCATTGGCAAAAGAAAATAAATCTTCCAAAACATGTGCTTCTGTGTTAGTTTTCTTTCTGCAAGCAAACCAAGAACGGGATTTGGAGAAGGAAGTAAAACTGGTGAGTATTTGAAATAAAAATCTGAACCAGGGACAGAAATGTACCTTGAAATGAGGTGGGTGGTGAAGACAGACTGAGCCTGGAGGAGCAGCTTTGGCTGCAGCCCCCACAGAAGTTGGTGTGAAAACTGAGAGACTCCATAAATAGTCTCGCAAAGCTCAGACTCCTGGTATGGAGTGGAAACTAAGGCAGAGAGAGCACTGTTAGTTCAAAGAGATTCATGTGAAAGAGAAAGAAAATACCTCGAAACAAACAGAGGATGCACCTGAAATTAGAAATCAGTAAATAAGCTGCATTATATAAAACAAAAGGGTTTAAATAATTCAGATTTTATTTATTGAAGCAAAGCAACCAATAAAAACAGACCTGACAGAACAGTCTCTCTCGTGCTGATTTTTATGTTTACCTAAAGCCGACTCAGAATATTACTCAGGGAATCAAAAGAGGCTGTTGTTATTTATACAGCCATAATAACCTCAGCTCATTTCCTATGAAATAATTTTCTGATGACACTTTTAATGAAGCTCTGTGATCTGATTATAGCACTGCCAGCTGCAGCTAACTGTGGAGATTTCATCTTGCTATCACACGGGAATGTTTCCACCATTCTGTAACAACAGTTTCCTGATTAAGCTTTTAAAAAAAAGTCGCACATGAAAAATGCAAATACAAGTTTTAGCACGCACAACAGAGGACAGGCAAGAAGAGCTGTAAAGCACACAGTTGAAAAGAGGGCCATAAACAGTATAAAAGTTCAGGAAACAAAAACTTGTTTGGGGTATATTCAACACATTTTACCACATGATACAAATTCTACAGTTTGTTAAAAAACTTTGATTCCCACACATTTTAACTTGATTAGAATTATTATAATAATGTATTATAACGAGCAAATTGAGAAAGGGCTGGCTTGTATAAATGTACATACATCCTGGTTGTCACTATCTATAAAGAACCCCCCCACAACTAAAAAAAAAAAAAAACAAAACTCACTAATTCACTACTGTAGCATATTCAAAAAATACATGACATAAAAAACAATAGATGATAACATGTGAGACCTAATGGAGACATGATCTGTGGCTACAGAGCACATGACGAAGGAGCAAATGAAATATCCACCTTGCTAAAAAAAAAAAAAACCCAAAATGCCAGTGCTCATCTTACTCGTTCGGATTAGGATTGGCATCGGGATACTGCGAGAGGTCAAAGGTTAGCACTTTGCTGATGACGCAATCTCCTTGCTGTGGATGAAAAAGAGGAAAAATGAGTTTACTGCATGTTTCCAAACATGATAGAAATGTTCTCCCTGCTCGACCTATTGAAAATAAATTAATAATAAAGTTTTTTTTTCTTGGGCTCTGAAGTATTTTCTGAAGAAAACTGAAATAAAGTACTCTGTGATCTACAGGTGGCAAAAGTTACCTGTGCAGAGAATATTTAAAAACCACACCTGTGAGCTTTGTGTCGACATTTTTAGCAACTAAAGTAGTTATAAAAAACAATTAAAAAGGGGATTTTTTTAATTCTATGCTTACCTGTGTGAGCATATATTTCAACATACCAGGAAACTCATTCATTAAATGTAAGTTTTTTTGTTGATTAAAGTCAATACAAAGAGAAACACACCTCTGGATAAACACCAATGAGTGAGTCTGCCTTGGTGTAAAACTCCTCCTTCAGAGAAATAACAATCGCCTGGAAGTTCTGCACTGACTGGTCTTTGATGTAGTTTGCCACCTTGATGGAGCAGAGAGAGAAATATGAGTTGATGAAAAACAAAACAAAAAATCTCAATCACAGAATCCGACTTCATTTCTGAACAGACCTTTCCAATGTTAGTGTTGTCCAGAGCTGCATCGATCTCATCCAGGACGAAGAAGGGAGCGGGCTTGTAGCTACAGAGAAGCAGGAGAGATGTTATATATTATATCCCAACGATGCAGAAAACTTCACCAAGTCAAACATGTACTAACAATCTCTCTGCACTTCTCTCTGTATTTTACCTGTGAATAGCAAAGAGCAGAGCCAGGGCAGCAACAGTCTTCTCTCCTCCAGACAAGTTGTCCATTGGTCTGAACCTCTTTCCTGGAGCCACACAGTTGTAGTTGATCCCATCCAGGTACGGCTCCTCTGGGTTTTCTGGGCCCAGGAAAGCCTACAGAAGACACACACTCATTGTTAAAGGTTTTGGTTTCTGCACATGCTCAGTGAGATTTCTATAATACACAGAGTGCCATTTGTACCACTGAATTCACACACCTGGGCGCTGCTGTTGCGTGAGAGGGCCTTGTAGATTTCATCGATGTTGGTGGCCACAGACTCAAAGCAGGTGTTGAACCGATCAAACCTTTCCTTCTTGATCTGCTCAAAGGCTTGCTTGGCCTTCTTGGCTCTCTTACGAGCAGCCTCAAACTCTGAAACAAAGACAGAGAAACCATGAGATCGCACATAGTTAACTTCCTTTCTCCTGCTCATTTAACTCCGTGTGTTCACCATTATCCTGCCATCTCACCATCACTGGTCTCTTGGAACTTGTCCCTGACGCTCTCGAGCTTCTCCATGGCTTTCATGTTGGGTGCACTGATCCTCTGCAGGATGCTCTGCTGCTCGTTGAGACGCTGCTGCAGTGTGTTTGTCTCGGCTTTGATCTCTTCCTCTGACAGCGCATCCTGCGAGAAGTCAAATAATAAACTTCATTTTCAAACCTTTTTTAAAAAGTGTATCTCAAGCCATAGTCATACTTAAAGTCACATGGAAAAAAAAACAAAAACGTGTCGTTTCAAATAGCTACCTTTAGGTCTTCGGACAGGTTGCTGTAGTCGATCTCTATGAGAGCCTCTTTAGCCAGAACACTGCTGGATGTCCTCTGGCTGCTGGACTCATCTGTCTGGGAGCTCCCCTACAACAGCAACACAAAAGGATGATGTCATCTTTTGTTTGTGTCTCAGTGGTACCAAAGTAAAAGCACTGATGACTGTGTTTCTGTACCTCTCCCTGGCTGATATCATCCATTGTTCCAGAACGAAGAGGCAACCTGATGTCCTGCATTTTACAGGCTTGTAGCAGGTTGTGACGGTCGCTGCGCTTCTGCTCCAGTTTTGTCTCGATGGCGGTCACCTCCTTCTGCAGCTGGGTCAGCTCCCTGGAATAATAAAGTAACATTAGTCGATCAAACTAACTCATAGGTAACACTGACCTCCAGGCGACATAGTAAAGTAAATGTGTTTGAAGCCGCTCACTTGTTGGCACCACCCAGTTTTTTGCGGATCTCCTCCATCTCGTGATTTTTGTCGTTAACCTCAGATTTCTTGGTGAGGTGCTGGTTCTTCAGGTCCTGCAGCTGGGCCATTGTCTCATCAATGATCTTCATGTGTCTGTGCTCCTCCTGCAATGAACACGCAAGTGAGATTAAACTTAATGTCAGAATTAAAGAGACAAAGCGTCCATGTTTCATTTTATATGTTTTTACCTTCTTCAGTCGCTCTATTTCAGCCTCGTCCTTCTTGACAGTCTGCTCCCACATCATGACCTTCTCCTGGTCCTCCTTCAGCTGGTTCTTCTCATAGTCCACCTGGATGCCCAGACGGGTCTTCTGGGTCTCAAACTCAAGGCTGAAGCAAAATCATATCAGGTTAGATTACAGAGAAAACCCAGATTCACACGGATCAACAAACAGCAAAGAACAGACTGAATTCAACTCACCGCTTCTTTGCAATCTCATTCTGCCTCTTCACCTTCTCCTCCTCAAATTCTCTGATGTTCCTCACTCCGATCTCCTTACAGAACTCCACGAACACCTCATCCTCCACCTGGAGAACAAACACACTGGAGTGACTACAAAGCCACAGATTCATAAACTAGCTTGTAAATCGACCTCACTCTGTGTGAGTCTCACCAGGTTCATGCGGTCCCGCAGGTCAGTGATCTCCCTCTCACGGGACTGGATGATTCTCTTGATGTCGTTGATCCGAGGACCAAAATTTGCCAGTTCACTCTCTAGCTTAGACTTCTCCTGCACATCACAAACAAAAAAACAGGTTTTAATGCGAGATGCCATTTACATATAGTAAGAGGAAAATACTCAGCTGTAACCAGACTGTACCTGCATGTTCAGGGAGAGGTGGCGGGTTTTGGTCTGTTCCAGATCACTCTGTGAGTACTTCAGTCTCATCTGCAGACCGTGGGCCTGAGACTGCACCTGACGGAGCTCGGCCTCCTTCCTCTTGGCCTTCATTTGCTCCTACACAGATAAAAAGGGGGGAAATGTAGTAAATCACTTCAATCAATGAATATAAATCAACAACAGTGGTTAGTCAGTGTATGTTCTGCACTTTTAGAACATCCTGCTAAATACCAAACTTACAGGATCTGAATAAAAACATTTACACAGAACCACTGACGTTACCTTGAGCTCCTCAGTGAGTTTCTCCTT
This sequence comes from Pseudochromis fuscus, assembly GCA_900323345.1. NCBI lineage: Eukaryota > Metazoa > Chordata > Actinopteri > Pseudochromidae > Pseudochromis > Pseudochromis fuscus. The sequence goes on from OOFC01019761.1 coordinate 107,820, forward strand.
TTTCTCCTTGAGCTTGTCCACTGCCTTTTCATCCCAGCGTCTGGCTTTGGCCTTCAGGTCGCTGGCTCCTCCAGAGATGACTCCAGACTTCTGGAACAGAGTACCGTCCAGGGCGACCGTCTAGACACAGAGGAACACAGAGACGTTAAAAAGGGAGAACAGACAATTCCCACATCCAGCAGATCTTCAGATGGACACGCTGCCTTTCAATCCTCCCACCCCCCAAATTAACTGGAGCACCTTGTGTCTGTACGGTCCTCCAAAAGCAATTCTTCGGGCATCCTCTACGTTCTCGCACACGAGGGCGTTGCCGCAGGCATACTGGAGGGCTTTCTTGATGTGGGGCGGCTCATAGCGAATCACATCAATTACCAGCTTGGCTCCACGCAGTTCTCTCAGTTTCTCATCTGTTGGTTTCACCTTTAATAAGACAAAATCAGATCGTGTGAGAATCAATCGACAACAAAGTACTTTCAAATTATTCATCATTAGTGACACTATGAGGAAATTAATAACCCAAGATAGCAGGCTGTAAATCTCTTGCAGTCTATATTGTTTAATAATAAAACAAGAATTCTTACTATTTTTCGCTTTTACCTCAACAGAACCACAACAATGAAAGACATTTTTGTGCATCTATGTCCATTCTGTATATTCCAGTTACTCTTAGGTGCAGTACTTCTTAGTATTTACCTCAAGGTAGTCAAGAGGCAGGAAGGTCTCAGGCTCTCCTCTCTGCTCCTTGATGTACTGGATGCAGTCTCTGCCTGTCTTTTCTGAGTCAACAATGATGGCGTCCATGTTTTTGCCCAACACTTTGGTCACAGCGATCTGATACTTCTTCTGAGTGGGCTGACACAGGTCGATGAGACGACCGTACTGGAAATAAAACAGCGTATTTTAAGTTCATATCAAGTTCATTTCACAAACTCAAGCCAAAAAAGGGCAGAAAGCAAATGGTATCATAACAACATTTTCTAATTGTAAATGTACTGAATGCTGTGACAGTTTCCTCACCACAGAGCCAGGGTACAGTCTTTTGATACTCTCCATGATCTCTGCCTTGCGCTGCTGGCGACTGTTCTCCTGCCTGTCGATTCTGGCATCTCCCAGCTGCTCCATTACCTACAGCACCATCCAATGATAATACAATTAATCAGACAGTTCCAACATAAGTAATAAATATCATGCAGTGCTTTCCATGATAGACAGCTGGAACATATTAAGTGGCCCACTCAGCAATTATTAATTACATTTTTTCACCAGATATGAGAAACTGATTCACATGGAGAAATTATGCTTCAGGGAATATATTAGCTTCACAAGACGCCTGAGGTCTTGCTGAAGGACATGGTTAATACGAGCCAACATGGATTCAAACAGCACACTGAACAACACTGACAGTCAGCTAAGAAAACCATTTGAAGTCATCTGCTCTTGATGTCTGCACTGATGTCATCTGATTCCTGTGCATTGATCACCTGGTTAAGCTCCATGTTGATCTCATCAATCCTCCTCTTGGCCATCTCCACCTCCTCCGTCAGCTCCTCCTCCATGCGCTTCTGCTCATCCAGTGACTGCCTGAAGGGGGACAGGACAAACGTGTGAGACTAAAGCAGCAGAATGCTACATGTAATATCAATAACCTGAACATAGCTCAGTTTGAAACAACACAAATCAAGGAGCAGCATACCTGCTGGTGGAAATATAATCCTCCAGTTTCTCAATACGTTTCTGGTTTTCCTCAATCTCACGGATCTTCTGTTTGATTTTGGCCTGGGGGGGAACATTAATGTATAAGTTTGTGTCCAATCAGTGCAAAATAATTTGTTCTGGCACAGACGACTCATCTTCCTCTTTACCTCTGTCTCCACTTTCTTCCTCTCCTCCAAGTCCAGACGGTCCTGGTCGGCCTTCTGGTCACGGTTAAACTTCTCCAGCTCCTGTGCCAGGGTGGCAGCACGTTTACTGGCCTCCTCCTTCAGACGATGGTACTGCTTCACCTGGAGGAAGAAAGAAATACAGGGTCACACAGGGTCATTCACATTATTACATCACAACAGTTACAACAAACACTGGTCCCACTGACAGTTGCTTTCTAATTATTACCACAATTTCAATGACAAACCACAAACTGAGCATTGACGTGTGTTGACCATTACGCAATCAGTTAGAACATCCCTATCTAAAACAATTAACATGACTGCATATGTGTTAATATGAAGCGCAAACATTTGATGACGTCAGACCTGGTTTTCCTCCAGGGTCAGGTCCTGGCCCTGGCTCTGTGCCTCCTCCTCCATTCTCTCCTCAAACTCTTGCTTGGCCAACTCCACCGCCCTCATCTCTTTATCCAGCTCATCCATATCCCCCTTGCGCTTCTTGTACATCTTCTGGGCGTTCTGCAGGGATTTGCGCGCTGCCTCAAGCTTCTTGATTTTGTGTGATGTGTTTTCTTTGGCCTTGATGTACTGAGGCCTCTTTTGGTTCAACTCAGAGTCTTTCTCTCTGGAAGTAGAGTCACATAAAAAACATTACACTGAGTATAAAACAGCATGGGATCTATGTATGTACGCCAAGGAAAACGTGAGAATTCTGTCATGACACTGTCTCTTACTTGATTTCTTTCTCAATGGTCTGCTGCTCCCTCATCAGCCTGCCCAGCTCCTTCTTCTTGTCCTTCAGTTCCTCCTCCACATGGTCCATCTTTTTCCGGTCTTTGTCGATCTCTTTGTTCCGCTGGCCGAGCTCTTTGTTCAGCTTCTCAATCTCAGTCTCATTGTGGTAGAGCTTGAAGAGCTGCAACTGTACACTGGCCCTGGCGACTTCATCCTTAAGACGCTGGTAACGCTCAGCCTATAATAATCATATGACAGAGAGGGACAGTCTGATTAGAGATGCACCAATACTGAATTCCAGGACTAATAACAACTGATGACAAGTTTTTGTGTCAGACTCAGATTTATGGAGAAACATAATCATGCACAATTTGAAAAATGTGATGAAGAAAACAAATGTTTGCATTTAAATTATTTGTTTCTGTTTTTAGGCAACTATTTCATTTCAATCCAAACAGACTGCAGGTGCATGAAAAAAAGTAACTGCAGATTGTATTTTACAGTAAACACAAAGGACAAACCTCTTCTTTCTCCTGCTTCGCTTCTTTGCGCTCTGCAGCGATGTTTTTCTTGCGATGATAATTGAACTGCGTGTCCTCCTCTGCTTTCACCATCTCCTTCTTCCTCCGGTCGTATTCCTGAGCCAGTTCACCAGACCGTGAGATCTCCTCAAACAGCGCTGTACGCTCTTTGGGGTTCTTCATGGCAATGGACTCCACAGCACCCTTGAGGGAATATAAAGATCAAGCTGTGGTTAGCAAGAGCCACTGCAAAAGTTAATTTAACTTCACCAAATTGATATTAGTGAGAAAAGCCCTATTCAAAACTGGTAAATCTGCACTCAAGACTTCTTAACTGTACAATTATCGAGAAGCACAACAACCTACTGTAAACTTGTAGCTCAGCACAGGAGCACTATGAAGCAATAGCAATGCATACACATCTCCCAAAATGATTGTTAAGATTTCAGTCTCACCTGAAAGACCAGGAAGTTTCTAGCCTTTATGAGAATACCAAGTTTTTCCAGCTCTTCGCTGTATTCAGGCAGCCCCACCACCTTATTGTTGATACGGTATTCAGAGGAGGAACCTGTTGCACAAGACAAAATCATCATAAGCATTAGTTTATTGAACGATGAAGGTACCAAAGTGTTCAAAAGACATAAGTGCTAACATCAAAGGAGACTGATTACAGATCTCACCGGACTCTTTATGAGGTATTTAGGGTGTAATTCAATGTTACCTGTTCAACTCATATTGTAGGTAAATTTTATTTACAAAATGTCATACAAGAGTAAAAGAAGACTTTCACAGTATGGAGCTGCAGGTTTTGCTGCAGCAGATGAAAACATGCCACATGTAGATAACAGACTACCTGTGAACGACTCATACAAACAGGACTGAACCACTCGTCAATTTTGTTTGATTAGATACAAGAAAATTCAAAAGAATCAGTTTGAATGAATGTTTTTTACATTAGATTTGATTTGTGAATGAGCTCTTGTGTGTAGAAAGAATCACTGTCACTTGTTTAATCTGGAAACCTCTCAAAACACATGAACAGCAAAGCTCATGCCGTCTTATTTCTGGTGACAGAAGAATATTATTAGGCTAAAGTCTTTCATTTCATAAATCAGAGCATTAAAGAAGATATTGAAATTCCAACACATTTGTTAATGGAGCTTCATACCAATAATGACCCTTGTGAAAGAGCGTTCTTCCCCGTTGTCTTCCTGGTACACCATACTGACGAAGGCTCTGTTGGCAGCTGGCTTTCCTACAGGAGCTCCATGGATTAGATCCTTTAGAGTCTTTACACGCAGGTTACTGGTCTTCTCTGCCAACACGAAACTGATGGCATCCATAAGGTTTGACTTTCCTACAACAACAGAAATTATTAGTAACCCATACAGTGTATCGACTGAGTGAACTGTGCATCTGATAACCACACATGCAATCTGGTGCAATCTAAAACAACAGCCGTACAGCAAAATTGATCCATGTAACTCGAAATTATGCTGATCATCAGAGATGTGGACTCAACTCAACTGTGATGTTGCACTGTATTTTATGACAGCAGTCTTTCAAATGTTTTGTACTTTGTACTGTTTTGTGAAACATCCAAGTTTGTAAAGATAAAAAAAAATCATAATTTAGTCAGTGAAAATGAAAAGCGCAAAAACAAGCCAATAACACAAGTCTGATTATGTCTGCAATGCAGTCACTGATGTGAGGACAAACAGCATTGCACAAGTTGATCGTCATGTATTAAACCGATATACTTACTGAAGTAGCAGTCCCAAATGTTAACATCAGATGATAATACACATGGAATGATATTTAAAGTGCATCATATTAGATCTTCTATGAACAAGCTGCAGGTTATGGTGTCTTCAGACAGTGAAGCACTGGAGTACAGTGTTGAATGCTAGCAAGCACTATGCAACTTACATTAGCCGCGAGATAATGTTTTTTTATCATAACATACCAGAGCCATTGGGTCCGATGATTGCAGTGAACTTGTGGAACGGTCCGATGATCTGTCTTCCTTTATACGACTTAAAGTTTTCGATCTCTATCAATTTTAAATACCCCATTTTTGTTATTTTTAAACTGCCGTTGTAAAAAAAAATTCTGCACAGTGAATATTAGCTCAGTGCTAATGCTAGCAACCTATATTTCGCGAGCAAGCTATCACGAAGACGGCGCGTGCACGTAAATGAATGAACCTCTATGTTCAATCGATTTCTGGCTTATGCATAAGTTGCATTATGAAGTGCATGTTTAGTTTAATCATCTAAACAGCGTCATAATCTTTCTCAACTGGACGCGGTACGGTTGTGACAACAATGCGCCATTTTACAATCCAACAGGAAGACCCTCGAGCGCGCGAGACATGAAACCTCGCACTCTCTCGCGAGATGAAAAATGGTGTTCGTTGTGGTCTGTTTATGGCCCCGGGATTGTACTGTTCATTCTACTAATAAATCAGTTACATTATAATAAATACTTAATCCCGATTGAAGAAAACCTTTTTTGCATTTTTTACCAGTCATCCTTATGTTATATTGTAAATATAGTGTAACGCTTGCAGATGTTACCATGGTTACCAAAGGCACCCAAACACAACAGGATTCGAGCAGAGGCAGATTCATTCACGCACACATTTAACTTTGGAGGTAAGTTAAGCGTTGGATCAGCGGTCTGCTTTAAAGGAGAATACAATTAAATTAAGAAAAACTTACTTCTACTGTTTATCTATATATCTACTGTAGATACACTATTATACACTTAATGTTACACAGCCTGATGCTATCATATTTTGTTTACATTCCACATACTACCTGCTCTCTGGTTTTTCTTTTATGTATATATACTGTTTTTAATTTCACATTTTCATGATTACTTTTGTAATTTTTTTTAGGGTAGTTCTTTGTTAGTATGCTTTAGCAGTGTACATTCTGTTGAGTGTATATTACTCTAAGTTTATCTTATTGGTTGTTTTCCTTGTGTAAACCTGCTGCTGTAACGAAAGAATTTCCCAATTTGAAATAAAATAAAATTGGAAATGAAATACCCCTACCTATCTACCTCTATCTCTTTTATTTATTTTACTTCCCTTTCTCACAATATAACATAGATGCTGCACATATGTGTGCATAGTCCTACTTTTTGTATAATCTACTATCTTTTTATTTTTTAACTATTTTTTTGTGGAAGGAGGACTGTCAACAAAGAATATCATTGTATGCCGTAACTGCTGTTGTTACCATGCATATGACAATAAATCTCTTGAAATCTTGATATACATTTAGTGAAGCTTTTTGTATTGCAGCCGTAATACTCAGTGTTTTAATTCTTTCTTCTCAGAATCGCACTAGAAGCTGTGAAGATGTACAACATGGATTTGCCTGTAGACCAGTCCGTGGAAAAAGCTGTGGCGAGGCGGAGATCTGCAGAAGCAGACCGCAAAGCTCGCATCTTCAACACAAGGCTGCGTGTGTTGGGCATCGACCTGGACGCTTTGAACCAGCAAGTCCAGGAGAAAAAACATCAGCAAAACATGGAGAAGCAACGGGACAAAGCTTTTGGTAAACCATGCTCATTATGAGAGAAGGGGAGGAGTGAATATCACCTATTATTCATCTATGGCTTCAGGGGCACTAAGCCTCCTGTTAGAATATTGTCTCAGGCCCCTCTCTTAATGAACATTGATCACACATATGTTCTTAATGCATTACAGATCAGCTAAGAGTAAATCAAGATGAAGCCCTGCTGCAGCAAGATATTGATGAGAAAGAGAAGAGAGAAGCTTTGCATATTGACCTGACCAAGTACTGGGCCACTCATCAGAGAGTGGAGGACTCTCGAGATGCTGATCTCAAGTGCGGCCTGAAGGGGGCATTCAACACCATTCCAGGGGGTGAACTGGGGCCTGCTAGTATGCAAACCTTTCAGGTAGGCTTATTTTAAGAGACAGGTGCTTTGTGTTTTTTTTAAGATGTTAGTGTAAAAAAATTCAGTGAATATGAACGATTAAATACATGAAGTTACCCCTTAAGTACTGTATCTTTGTCCCATATACAGGGAGAAGGTATTGGAGAGAAGCAAATGAGGAGAGAACAAATGAAAAAGACAGAAAGAGATCTGCGAGCACAGATGGATGACAATACAAGAAGGCACATGGGAGACAAGCACAGAGGTGAAAAGAGACAAACACAAGCCCAGACACACACACACACACACACACACACACACACACACACACACACACACACACACACACACACACACACACACA
>OOFC01019761.1:118829-146255 GCA_900323345.1 Pseudochromis fuscus
AAGAAGAGAAATTACAACTTGCAACATGTTTAAAATTAAGTGGGTTTTAAACCTGCACATTTTTCACATTTTTATATCAAACATGGTTCTTTGAGGGTTGTATTTACATTCAGTGGAAAACAAAATTGTCCTTCTGTAATGACTCTTATCTCTCCAGTACCTTGTAGCTCAGATTTAGTTTTTAATCCGAAGCATGTAAAAACAATGTCTGCCAAGCCCTGAAAAGAATACATTCTCTGTGTTTGATGTAAATACCAGCTGTTTACCTTTCTCATACATCCACTGGCAATCACTACGCCTTTCTACAATATCAACTTGCATTGATGAAGCTCTGAAAATAAAACTCGAGAGCCTGTTTGCCCACAAGACTCCACTCTCCAATCTGCAAATATACATAAATACTGCTCCTCAGTCAGTTTGTGTGGTATGAGATGGACAGGTATGAAAAGATTGTTAATTAGAGACAACAATGTTTTAATACAATGTAGAAAGAGACAAAGACAGATACAGAAAGCTACACAGAGGTCTTGACACAAAATAATTACAATATCATTTCCAATAATGACATTACACTTCTGGTGGGAAGGCGAGAGAGTAATGACATCAATCTGGTGCTTTATGCAGACCCAGCAGGCACAGGAACTTATAAGGAGCATGTACATATCTATAATACTGTATTATGGCTAAATAGATAGATGTAGATGCAGCTATATACACCAGATGCTACTCAGCATTTTCACAGCAAGTTCCCCATAATGCATCCAATGTTATTTATAGTAAGAAACTTGGCTTCACTTAATTTCAATGAAAACATTTTGATCTATGAAATATGTCAATAAAGAAGAAGTCATAGGATTTTATATAAATAGTGTAGAAAACAATGTGGAAAAATGATATAAATAAAAAAAATGGCAGATAACAAAAAATGATGTTTTGTATTCAAACAGTCGTTAAAAAAATAAAAAATAAATGTCACTGGCAGGTACAATCTGAGACATCAAATGGCATTAGACATACAAAATCATGTGTGAAATAATATCAGACATGATCAATAGCTAAGATTCAAGACTTGTAACAGCAGCATGTGCTATCTGTTTCCCTACACTGGGCTCCACCATCATCTTCCTCTTTTAATGCACTACTTTGCAAATCTATATGACCTACAACCCCTGATATTTCTAAATGTACAACATTCTGTCAATATGTTTTAGTAGTGTGTGTGTTTGTTGAGAGAAAGAAAGAGAGAAAAGAAAGAGTAATGAGTGTTAGTTGGTTAGATTTGTTGTAAACTACACAGAGAAGGGAAGGTGAGAGGGGGTCAAAGGACATATTCATGTCAGTCACACTTGTATCACTTTGTCCACTACTTTGGACTCTCCTTTGGTCAAAATAGTCCAGTCAATCAGATGACTGCCAGGGGGCATCTGAATAGTCAATATATGATTGTGTATTAGTCGTCGAAACACAGATCAGGAAGTCAGCAGGGAACAGGAGTGTATGGGCACATACGTGTTGACATATTTTGGTCTGATGGTCCCCCGGTGGATGTGTGGGGGTTAATCGAGGATGGTGACTGAGTTGGGCATGCCATTGGAAGCTGGGGGGACGGTGGTGGAGTTGAGCAGGGAGTTGTCCGGCAGGCTGTGGAACCCGTCCGGACCCTCGCTGGGACGACTGATCTGGCTGACCAGAGACTCGTCCATGTTGAGCTCCGTGGTTATGGCACTGCTGCCATTGAAGTCCAGGTTGTCCTCGCTGCACAGCTTGCTCTCTTCGCACAGGGACGGCTGGCTGGCTGTCCGCTTCTCTTCAAGATCACTGAAGTATGTGAGAGCACAGAAGAGGTCAAAAGCAATAAAGACTATCGCAAGGCATATAAAAAAAAATCATTGCTTCATGATAACAGATCAGCAGGTTCAAAAAACAGTCTGCCATACATCAACATGCAAGCTAGAAATACACACAACTAGACCTGCAACCATATGTCAGTTCATTGACTAATCTTTTAAGTAATTTCTCAATAAAAAATGTTAACAACAAATACAGTTCTTGTAGTAAAGTGTAAAAATGTGTTGCTTTGCAAGCTTTAGATTAAAGTCCATTGAAAATGACAGGGGTTTAAACTGGTGGTCTCTCATAACCAATGAAGACTGATGGAGTCATCTTTGCTCCAAGATGTTGTGATGAGATTTTTTTTAAATTATTCAGTTACAAAAATGATCATCATTTGCAGTCCTACATGGCATATTGCAGTATACGAACAACAGCTGTTACAAGGAGGTTTGAAGGCAAGTAAAGCATTGGCAGGGGGATACTAAGTGGGTTTGGGAAAATGAATCACATCACAGCATACCTTTCTAGAGATCTGCAAAGCGGGAGCAGGCATTAGGGAGAAAAGGGACAATAAAAGGAACACAAAGGGTTAGGAAAACCAATCAGTGCTCAGGGAGTCAGGGCTGTGTTAGGACTTTAAACAATTGATAAAATCATAAGTAACATTCAAAGAAACAATGTGCATTCAGGAGACAAACCTGTACTCTCCGAAAGTTTCATCCTTCATAGGCCGTGCTTCTGAATCCATTGGACCCTCTTCTTTATCTTTCACTGGAAGGAGACAGATCATTGGATTTTATTATCAGCAGGATCGTAACCATGTTTCTCTCTAAGCCACTGGTGCAGACATCGATAATGGCGTTCTGTCAGACAGGAAGATAACATCACGTTTGTGCATGTGAGGAAAAACTGTTGCCTGTCTGTAGACAGGATCTGTTCATTTATCTGGATTTTTGCTTGTATTTTGATGTACTTTCTATTCAACTTTCGGATGATATAATAATCACCACTTTTAATGTTGCTATTTAAGTTCCAAATGATTAAGAAAATTAATTTTTCATTAGTATACTGTCAGCCGGTATGGTCAGATTTATTATTTAATTAGTTCTTGCTTTTAGCACAGACCAAGTCAGCCGCTTGGGTTTCCCTCGTGTGGAAAGAGCTGAGAGTCTGGTGTTGTTCTCTGACCGGTCAGACAGGGGCCTGCAGCCTGCACTTACTCTTGTGGTTTGTGATTATTATTTCACAGTTTCTCTGGTTTCAGGGCAGAGTCTCTTTCTAACTATGACAGCAAGGAAGTACAATCCTGGAGCTGTGTTTCACTACATGTTAGATGTAAAAACTGCAAGAGAGAAGCAGGTTGAGTAAAACTAGGCTAATATTTGAAACCAATAATAGGATTAAACTGTTTAGGGAGTATTTTATCTTACTTCACTGTCCTAAATTTCCACTATGGTGTCAGACAGCTCTATGATTGGCCAGTGTCATCAATTTGTAAACGCTTTGATTTCATTTAAATATTTTAAATTTCACAAAAACTTGCTCAAGTTTACTTATTTTGTGTAATATCATCTGCGATGGCCTGCACTTGCCTGAGTACTTCCCCCCTTTACTCCTCTTGATGAAGCAGAGGATGAGCAGTATCAACAGCAGCAACACGATGGCGCTCACGAGGCCGATGAACCAGCCCTGCGTGGCAAAGCTCGGCTGCACCTCCGTCACTTCTTCAGAGGGAAAACGAGAAGAGGATGGAGGAAAAAAAAAAGTTAGTTTTTTTGTGCTGGGAAAACAGCATGAAAGCGCAGGAGGAATAGAAAGCATGACAGAAGGGAGAGGCAAGATAAAAGGAGGAGGAGAATCTAGAGCAAAAGAGACCGAACATTATGTATTCTGACAGGGTGGCATTTCACTAGGGAACCAAAGAATACAGCAAAATAGACCAAACAAACACAAGTAATGGATCATTTCATATGGCTAACCAAGCTCTCTTTTCACAAAAGTCTTTGAAAGCACTTCACAGGCAGAGAAAGAACTGCAAGACACTCTCTGTTGGATTGGGCTTTATATTTAGATGTTGGAAACCCAAAGGAGAGAGCCAAGGAGATGAAAGAAACGGGATGAATGAAGGCTGGGTGCACATAGTACCTGTTCCGTTTGTCTTGATGTCGGTCTCCCAGAAAGTGTTGTTGCTGTAGATGAAGCGTAGTCGGTAATTAGAGCCAGGAGTCAAGCCCTGGAGCTGGTAGAAAGACTGAGAGGAGTTCACCTTCTCCGTCATCTTCCATTTACTACTGGCATCTGCAAAGTCACAACAGGACCCTCAGTTTCCTTTTAAAATGCTGAACGCAGCGAGGTTCAACTGATGCACATGTTGGTGTGAATGTTATTACCGTTCTTGTTGAGGTAGTGAATCTGGAAGCCGACACTTCTGTGTCTCTTCTTGGCCACCCAGGTCAAGTTTACTGAGTTTTCCCCTGCGGACAGGCTGATGTCGGTAGGAGGGGCTGCGATGCATTCAGAAATCAGTCAAACTTATGACCTAACACAATCTGACAATGTCGTGTCATGTGAGGTGAATAAGAAGGCGCTTTATACCTCCATCCAGTGTGGTAGCACCATTCACCATGATGGGCTCTCCATCCCCAGTGGCAGTGCGCCCCTTCAGTTCAAAGCGGTAGTGTTTGTGACGGTCCAGGTTATGCACGGTGTAGTTAGTGGCTGTGGGATCCTTTATCTCCATTCCCTGCGTGGGGGTGCCCTCATTCTCCGTGACTGACCACAACAAAGCCAAAACAAAACGTTCAATCACTATTCGATCATCAAGACATTGTTATGGGTGACATATTGGTGTAGGTAGTATGTGACTGACTGATGAGTATCATTAGGATGCATTGCTTCTGACATTTTTCTGGTGTTATTGATTTAGCTGGAGATGTATTGTGCTGTCTCTTTCACAATCTTACCACAGCGCAGAACAGAAGCACCTATCAAACAAGGCATAATCCATGTCTGATCAATTATATAAAGTCAAAACTGGCAATTTGAATTCATTTGGCCACACCTAAAACTCCATACAATCCACACCCATTAAGAAAAAATGTAATCGATTAAAAATGTATATAATCTATTTGCGATCTCCACAAATCTCTCTCAATTGTTTGTGTAGGTTCTCAAAAAACCCTTTGCTTATTATAAGAGATTTAAGGATTTTTTAACAGGATCCCATCATTTGATTATGCCAAAAATGTAATCAATTGTTCCTTGGGTAATAGCATCTCTCTCCAAAAAATCATCAAGATCTGTGCAGTAGTTTTTTCTGTAGTGTTGCCAACACCAAACAAAAAACAAACCAGAAAAAAATATAACCAGAAGTAAGAGAAGATTGTACTGTATTGGAGCAGGATGACATATGAACAATACTCACTCCATTTGTACGCCAGGTAATATCCTGTAAGGACTCCATTGGGCTGGCTAGGAGGCGTCCAGTAGAGGGTAATTTCTGTCTCTGATGGGCTGTCCAGCGTCAGGGACATGGGAGGACCAGGAACTGGCAGCAACACAAAAAAGTTTGATTAAAATGCACTTGGCTTAAAGGGGATTACTTCACTGTTGTGATATGCTGTCACCTTTTCCCTCAAAGCCCATCCTGCTCAGTAACAACTATCCCTGCACTGGCTTCACCCCCCCTCCCCCCTTCTCCGGATAAAGGTGTCATTTCCTTTGTTGTAGCCCCATATTGCTCCATCTCTGTCTTTTCCTGTCAGTAATTGCCTCTCTTCACCCAATTTATCCATCACCGACCCCATTTCAGCCTTGTCTCCTTGGTATTTTTTTTCTCACCTCCTTCATGAGTTTGGAAGGACAGCGACTCAGATGGGGGTCCCTCCCCCTTTTTGTTGTACACAGTAAGAGCCAGGTCATAGTGGGAGTACGGTCGGAGATCATTGATCATCTTCTTCTGCTCGTTGGGCCCAGCTTCCACCACTACGGTGCTCTCTGGCTCCCTGGACCTCCGACCTCGGTGGTGACCTCTGGAGCCCATCCTGGTCAAATAGATCTAGAACCCCGAAAATCAAAGAAAACAATTACAAAAGCAAAAAAAAAAAAAAAGAATATTTCATCAATATTTTATACTTAATTAAATTCGTGTAATTACATTGTTTTTTTTGCCAGTATTTAAACCGGTTTTCCAAAGGCAGATTGAAAAAGATCAATTATGGCCAGGATGGTAAATTAAATATGCATCAAAGACCCAAAGAAAAGAAAAGACAAGTGTTTTATATATTCTGAAGTGGAACTTATTTCAATATAAGAAAAGGCTCTATTCTGTGAAACCTTGAAACTACAGAGAAACTGAAAGGCTTTTGCTAAAGCTAAGATCTGGCAGCTCCTGCTGCAAAACCAAATGTGTTATTCATGAATATGTTAGGCCAAAAGAAGAGATACAGGAGCGGTACCTTGTATCCCAGCAGGTGTCCTCTGACCGTCTCTTTTTCTACTGCTGCCCAGGTCACTTTGATTGTGGTGCTGTTCATTAGTGCAATACCCACATCCATGGGAGCCTCTAATGGAACTGAGAGGCATTGGGAAACAGGGAGGTAATAGGTGAGAATACTAAGTAGAAATATTGCCAGTGTGTTGCTGCTTGGAAACTTCTTTCATATATATTTTACCATCTTCTCCTGAGTAGCCAATGACAGGGTCTGGCTCAGGTCCCTCCCCTTTCTCATTGACAGCCTGGACTTTGATGTCAAAGGCAGAGAAAGTGTTGATGTCGTTGACGATGAATGGCGGTGCCGTTGTGTAGTTCATATGCCAGTTAGGCCCACTGCCCACCACTTGCCTCCACATCACCCTGTATTTGAAATCAGGCCCATTGAAGTTGCGTTTGTCCATTTTCTGCAATGATGGAAACAACTGTCAATAAGACACATGCCCTTTTTCAATATTTGATAACCACACATTCAGGTAGTAAGTGTACCTCCCAGGCGATAAGCAGACTGCCTGGATCCGTGGACTCACTCCTAACATCTTCTGGATTGTTGTCTGGAGCTGTGATTGACGAAAAAGGACAAAGGTCAAGTGGTTGTGGTCCAGTGCTGTTTGGGGTTCACTGTAACAGTAAAAACCTTCCACAATAAACCACTGGCTTTCACCTTCAGCGGGTGTGTTGTGGATTTCAGATGGCTTGCTGGGGTCGCTCTTGCCCACGTCATTGATGGCAACAACCCTGAACCGGTAGGATATGTAGGGCCACAGGGGGAGGTTAGCACGCTCCTTGTTTCCTCTTACTCTCTTCAGCTCCTCCCAACCCCTCTCCTTCGAACTTTGGTCCTCATACTCAACCACATACTCTGTAGAGACGGAGTGATGGAGATGGATGGAGAAAGGAAAGAAAGGAAACCACTGGTAAATTACACAAATGTAAACTCTGAGCTTGGATTTTCTCGTGTATGTGTGTGTAATATGTTGTAGGAACATTAGGGTTTTTATAGTCATATTCTGACACACCACTTCAATTACAAGTTCTTATGAAGGAAGTCATTAGGATGGTGATGGAAACGTGTGTGTGTGTGTGTGTGTGTGTGTGTGTGTGTGTGTGTGTGTTTTGCTGTATACTGAACCTAGCACGGGGCTGTTGTGGTCATCTCCAGGAGTCCAGCTGAGAGTGACAGCACGCTGCTTTGGATCAGAGACTTGCAGTAGGACAGGAGGATCTGGACGATCTGCAGGCAAAGAGAATATTATCATTACCACAACTACCTGCACACAGTTGTTGCCTGGTTTGTGATTATATATGATCCATGATGCTCTTACCACACAAAGTGAGAGTGCCACTGGCTTCAGCCATGTCCAGCCTGGTGATGACCTGACAGGTGTACACGCCCTCATCTTCTGGCTCCACATTAGCTATCAAGAGATCTGGTCCGTCAAATGTGTATCTGGGGGAACACAGTCAGCATGGTTATTCTCATGTTTCTCCTCCCTTTAATTATAATTACCATTTAATATTACTGTATTTCCCCTCTACCTCATCATCTCTTCAACCTCCATTTACAGGAATTAATTTTTTGTTTATGTTAATTTCTATCACCCATTCCTGGTAATTCAAGAAACTACTTTTATGGACAAAATAACAAAATACTGGTGAAACTGTCATTTATGTGATTTGTAACAATATCCATTATTATTGTCAGGTCCCTATTATATAACATTTCATACTCACTTTTCATCACTGTGGGACTCAAACAGCTTCTGATCGTTCTTTCTCCACTGAATGAGTGGAGAGTTGAGTTTGGGGTCAACGACGGCCAGACAGGTGAAGATTGCTGGGTTTCCAGGCTGCACCTTCAGAGTCTGTGGAGGTGACAGGATCACTGTCCTGTCTGGGAGAGAGAGCAGGGGGACATACAACGCTGAGACAAGCTGCAGTACCTGCTAATAACATCAGGTGATATGGGATTCTATGTGTGAGTGTGCATGACTGAGCCTCACTCACTGAACACCTCCAGGTTGGCACCAACTGACAAGTCGGTGTTCTGTACAAAGCAGGTGTACAAGCCCTCGTCGGTGTGGGTGACATTAGAGATCTCCAGCCCCCCATTGGTGAGTGGGTTAACTCTGGGATCTGCCAGAAGGGAAGAGACTGTGCCTCTCTCCCTGGAAAAGACATGCACCCAAAAACAGACACACATCAGAGACTTGGCAAGCAGAGAACTAAATAAACCTCCTCCGCTACTGCACTGGCTAATTAATGCCACTTTTCCCATTTTACTAATAAGAACAAGGCCTGGTTGGACACCTGCCACACTGACAGGATTCACACTCACAGCCCAGATGTAACAGCTTTTAGCTGTTAATTTATGCATATAAAGAGGTACCTACACATTAATGTCACCTTCATTAAATTTGTCACTATGCAGTAAAATATGGAATACAAAGTAACAGTCATGTTCCTCACCATATCACTTTAGGTTTTGGTGAGCCAAAAGTCTCACACTCCAGTAAAGCCTTCTGGCCCTCTGTGAATGTGTATGTATTCCCGTCCTCAGTAAGAATCTGGGGAGGCAGCTCTGAAACAACACACACAGAAGTTACAGTCAAATGTTTGGGTTCACACCATAAAAACAATAATTTTCCAGTGACAACAAAGGCAATGCACAGACAGAGGGATCTACTTTGCGTGTAGTACATGTTTCACTTCGATTACACACATTTCAGACTTTAAGCCGACAGAAGAGGCAGAATTATAGTGTGGGGATATTTTACTGGTTCAGATTTTCTTAATACACCTGAATGTTTTGATTGTTATATCTGTTTAGTTGTATTTTACATGTGTTTTTATTGACATTTGTTTTTAATAAATGTTGGCTAAATGTGTTTATATAGGGTGTGCCCAAACTTTTGACTGGTAGTGTATGTAGAGAGATGCACACACACAAACTTCTGTTTAAAATATATCTGTTCATAAATCCTCACCAATGACATAGACATTAGTGTTGGTGATGATGGTTCCATGTTTGTTGGCAGCCTGACACTGGTAGATGGCAGTGTCTCCAAAGTTAACATCCTCTAGGATCAGAGATCCACTTGGAGTCACAGTGCGTCTGGAGTCCTCATCAGTTTCTGTTAAAGAGTACACAGTCAGTACATCTAAAGTGGCCAAAGATGTGAGTCGGAGGTATGTTTGAGTGAGTGTATGCAGTGACCTGAGAGGGGGATCCCATTGATGGTCCAGCTGATGCTCGGAGAAGGGATGCCATCTGCCTGACAGTCTAGTCTGACCGTCTCACCTGGTGCATATAACTGACTGACTGGCTCCTTGGTCCAGTAAGGAGCGGCTACAAGGGACAGTGTATTATGATCATGTATGGGTTATTTTTAAAATACACAGTGTACTTTTTTACATAAAAGAGCCTTTACCCATCACAAAGAGAACTACTAAACTGTTTCAAGTTCTAGGTAGTGACAGTCCTACGAAAGGCACTATGGAGCTGGAGCGTGGGAGGATCCAGTGTTTCTGTTGTCAGGTTATCTCTGCCCTTTACGACATCCCTTGTGACTAATATTATTTTTATCAGGCACTCGCAAGTACCCCATCTTTATGGTGGCACCAAAATTGCACTAAAATGTTACTTTTAGTGCTAAAACTGTGGATCTGGGTCATTGTAGTTATATTGAAAAATCAAAAAGAATGAGCTCACATTCAATATAACAGAAGCACGACCAATTCCCAGTGTGTGAATGATTTGAGCACATAAATGTGTATAATTATGTATCTGTACAGACAATAAACTCTACTTTCCCCTGAGTCTGTCTATGAATACATTTTAACCTCAGCCACCTCTTGCAACAGGAATACTCAATCACTCAGTGTGTGACTCAATCCATAATTAAAGGTCTCCATTTATAACTGGCTTACTGTATCTTGTTTTTATGCATCATGCATTCATACAAACTGCCAACTTCAAAGTATGCAATGGAAAATAACAATATATTGTGTCGTTTTTGCCGTATAATGCCTCTTTGAAATTTAGTTTTCATGTACAGGAGTGTGTTTGTCTGTGTGTGTGAGTGTGAGAAAGACAGACGTACCTTCCACAGTCAGCATGTAAGTGTGTACCGCCTTCCCTTGGGAGTTCTCAGCTATACACTGGTACTCGCCTCCGTCACTTTCTGAGAGATTACTGATGCGCAGGCGGCGGTCATGCAGTTCTTTAACAGCTCGAGATTCCGACAGCTCACCGTCTTTCCTCACCCACGAAACTTCAGGAGTTGGGCTGAAGAGGAGGAGAGAGAGAGAGAAAGGCAGAGGTATAGCAGAAGTTTGGAAGGATGTGTGTGGAGGGATGCAACAGAGGAAGGGAGACATATCGCAGAGAGAGGACAAACAGAAGAAAGTGAGAAAGCGGGTGGGCATAAAGTGAATCAGGCGGGCAGAGAGAAAGAGAGGAAGGAAGAAATATATTAGCAGGAGAAGGCAGCAAAAAGCAAAGTTGGCAGGAGACAGCACGATATATATATAAAGGGAATTAAGTATAAGGAGGAAGGGGGGTGGATGTGAGGCATGTAAGACTGAGTATTGAGATTAAGTGTTTTGATTGATGGGGGGAGAAGCACACATATATGCACACACAGACACTCACAGGCCTTGGACAATGCACTCAAGCTCTATGGTTTGGCCCCTGAGGGCGTGGTACGTGCTGTGGCTTCCAGTAGGCATCATCATGTGGGGTCTCCTGTTCCGTGGTACTGCATTGGCTGGACAAAGAAAGGTAGAAACACAAAGACGCAGAGAAAGACTCATACATATGTATGGGTAATTTTCAGATTGCTGCGCTGCTGACACAGCAGCCACTTTAGAGACTCTGACACACACACACACACACACACACACACACACACACACACACACAGATGCAGGGTGTGGACTCGTGCAGAGAAGACTTTATTTTTCTAAAAAAACATCGTCATACATATTTTCGACACAGAGGTCTCATGTTAACATGTGTTCATCTCTCTGACCTCTAGTTGAGCCACAGATGCTGGCAGCCACATCTCAGTGTGAGCTGAATCTCATTACAACTGGGCTGAGAAGGTGATGAGCCCCCTGCTGGCTCTGGGATTTCTACTGGATACGGTCACTGCTTTGGTCAGCACAACATCCCACCACATGGTAGTGAGTTGACTTTGGTTTAACTATGAGCCTCAGTGGTTCTAAACAAATACTACACTGCATGTGCCAAGGCTTATACTGTTGAGCACTTAACTGCTTTCACATAAACAAAACAGGAAATGGCACAGATCCTAATGGATATGGACTGGTAACTTTCAATCCATTTCGAAATTGAAGTACATTACAAAACAAAAAAACTTGTATTAAGCACAATCCAAACTGTTTTTGAAGTTCAGTTTTAGTTTATTGATTTGTCCATCAATGTATCTCGATAGTTAGAGAAATAGGCCAAGGAACAAAATACATTTTGGCCAGATCAGAGGATGGGATACTGTCTTAAGAAATACCAAAAAAAACCCCATCTCTTATAACGGCCAAATGTTATAACAAAATCCTGTTGCTATTTCTCCACACAAGGGCAACAGTGTTCAGTGTATACATCAGTACAGCTCTCTGAGTGCTCTTTAGTTGTAGGATGCTGTGTATTGTGGTACAGTTACTTCCCAGGTTTCCCAGATGAGGACTCAATACCGAGATGCACAAAACTGAGGCAAACTGTCTGTATGGCTACTTCTACTAAAAGTCTGACAAAAAAAAATCAGATTTTTGTAATTTTAATGAACCTGTCATTTGACATTATAGAAGTAAAGTAAGAGAACTTGGATCCTCTTGAATGCAGTTGTACATATACTGTACTGCAATCTTATTCCATGAGCCTGACATCTAATTCATTATTTAGAAAAAGCTTGGACACCTGTAACATTTTGTTTCTCATATTTATTACCACTTCAACCCACTTCAGATGAGTTCACTTTGTGTCACTTACACGGGTTGACAGCCAGAGTGATGGGCTCTTTTGCCAGAATCGTACGTGTTGCCAGGTACTGGACGTTGCAGGTGTAGTCATCCCTGCTGTCCTCAGTTGTTAAGTGGGCAAAGTATAGGTTGCCATCCTTCCCCAACATCACCCGCTTACTGAGCTCGATATGGCGTAGCCCTGAAAAGAGAGTGAAAAGGTGAGAAAGTGACAGAAAAATTATGCTCAGCAGCTAAAAAATAAAAAAGAGAAGCAAGAAGGAGACAGAGGAGTTTAACAATAAGAGAAAGGAGAGGGTGCTATTCTCTGCAGACAGAATAGCATGAGAAAAATGATGATAAAGAGACATGTGAGAACAGGGGTAAGAATAGATCCTACTCAGAATAGAGATGGTGGGGGTGGGAAAAAAATCGTGGGAAGAAAAATGCTTAAAATAAGTTTTCTGGACATTGAGACAGAGATAATATAGTTTCAGGCCAGCTAGCTCTCTCTGATGTCATAAAAGTGGACAACAAAATGATGGACATACAGTCAGAGGGGCAGATTTATTGAGTAGACAGGAAGCATGTAATGTCAGGAAAGAGTGAAAGATAATGTACTCACTCTGGTCCATCCAGTGAATGATAGGCTCCATAGAGCTCTGTGGGGGGTTACACTTCAGAACAATGCTGTTTCCCGCTTCAGCTTTCACAGTCACCATTTTTTCTTTCTGCTGGGTGGGGGGGACTAAAGGGAGGCAAGCGAGGAAGAAAACACACAGCCGTAAGTCTGTATGAAAACCCACAGGTGATAAACAAACATGAACACATGGAAAGATTTCCTGAGGCAATCCACATCATATGTCAACTTAAAAACACGCCACAGTTGATAAGAGGCATTTTTTAGAAAGTTTCACTCGAGGAACTTGAAGGATTCGAGGAGCAGAGAAGACGCCAGGTTGTCTTTTGTCATGCAGAGGTAGAATGATGTGATTTGTGAGTCGTATGTGTTTGCTCCCTCCTCCCCTCTGCCCATTGTTGATAACCCCACAGGAGCTACTGAAGAGTGCTTCACATGACATCAACTCAAGAGCGTTTCTGGGGAAACCGTTGTCAGGGAAACTGTGAAGGAAGGAGGTCGCCCAGGAGAGATCCAGTCGCACAGGTGGATGGATACACAGAGGTGCTCTTTACTTTTGCCCAGGGGCCCCTGCACGTGTGTGTGTGCACGGGTATATGCTGATTATCATGTTATTGCATGTAATTACGTTCTGGGTGGCAGCAGTCTGAGCGCTCAGTGTGAGCCTCCATCTGCTAACAGATGAGCGCTCTATAAAGCAGGACAAGGAAAAGGTTTATACGCTGGGTGCGCTCACAGCTTTGTAAATCAACTATAAAAATACACAATAGCGCAGCTTTGCTTCTAATCTTGACCTTAGAGGCGTTTACAGGAGAACTGACATTGAAACTGACATTTATAGCGGATATGTCACTCCTTTGATATGATGCTGTGTGTTTGAAAGCATATCAGGGGATGTTAATTTGTCTGACACTGTTTCAAAGGGTGTGATTCTTCTGTCAAGGCTAAAGCTAAATCATTACAAATCTAGCATGTCATATGATCTCTCTTCAAAATATAATAACACTGCCTCTAAACAAGTGGTCAGGGGTCGTCATTGCACTCTTACCATCAGTCTTCAGTATGGCCTCATTAGACACGGCCGTCCCCAGCTCATTGGATGCGTAGCAGACATATTTGCCTTGGTACTGCTTCAGGGTGTCCATAGTATTACTGAGCGTGTAGAATGCAGATGAACCGAGGTTCTCGGTAACCTTCATCTCCGGGTCACTCTCCGGGTCAAACTTCTCTCCATCTTTCGTCCATCGAAACCTTCAACAAATAATATAAGAATCAGCAGCATTCAAATATCGAAGTCACAGAGCGCTCGTGAGAACAGTCTCTAACGAACACAAGATGTATTTATATGCCACCAAATTTGACGGCACAAATTGCTGCAAAATTTACACCAGATGCCCCAGTGGGACTCAGAAGCTTTTGCTGTTTAATTGCGATATTCATCTTTTCCCTTGCAGTCGGAGCAGCTTTCCACTTCAGAGGAGCTAAGACACTCTGAAAAGATTGCTCGAGGGGCTAATGACATTTATCCCTTGTTGAAACCAGCAGTCTGACTGGGAGAAGCTGCGCTCTCATGTAATACTAATATCTCCATGTCAGCTGAACAAGGAGAGGGAAGGTCAACGTTCTCAGTTGTCTAAAAAGATAACCGATGGCGCCTCCGTGACTAATATGGTCTTAGACTAAGACAAAGTGTGTTTATCTTGTTTAGCGTGCATGTGTGTGTGCTGACTAACATGGGCGGAGGGTTGCCAGAGGCTTCACAGCTCATGACGAGGTCCTCAACGCTAAAGACGGTGACAGACTCCGGCTGTGTGGTGATCATCGGAGGCCTCTTCACTGCATGGACCAAAAATCAAAGTCACAACACAGTCATGAAGCAGACATACATGCATGTATATATGGTTTGCATAGAGACATGCACAAAGTAATCTTGCAGGTTGCTGGATTTACATGGCCTGGTTTCATGATGCATGCCGCAGCAATAACTCCAGTGATGGCACACGCACATAAATCACACCACCGCACCACACACATCTGTATAGCCACTTTGAATGTGAAACAAACAGCAGAGAACAACCAGAGATACCAGTCATTTTCATAGTTTAACAGCTGCTGATAAGTAAATTCAGTCAATATCTCTTAAAAAGACTCCCCAGAGAAGGAGATGAAATGTAGGCCGAGGAAAAGAGTAAGAGAGCGGGCAGAGAAAATGGGTTGAGATGAGAGGAAATTGATACAGCATAATGTAAGAAGGGGAGTTCATTTAAAAGAGATATATGGCAGAGTGCTCCCTGAGACTGAGAGACAGAGAGGGGTAGGGAAGGGTCTGTGGGGAAATGAAGCAGGGATTTCAAAGAAAAAAAATAAAGTAATGACCACCAGAAAGGTTTCTTCTTCTCTGTCATCCATGTCCATAACAACCATAAAGCATCCCAATAAGAGACTCATAAAAAAAAAACAAAAAACTTGCAGGGGTGTGATATAAATACTGTATTAAACCAGCAAGATTTTTACATACATCACAGGGCATGATGTATTTTTATGTTTTTCTCCACATAGAAAGGCTGTGTGCAGTGGCTAGAAGCTTGATACTTGGAGGTGGAGCCTTTAATTTGACTTTAAGGGAAGGAGACAGAGCCCGAGTCTGAGATTCATTTACATTATGTAGGTAAATGGAGGTAAAAGGAGGGCACAGCACAGAGGGAAGGGGGGGTGGCTGCAGTAGACTGGGAAAAAGGCGATGAAGATGGAGAGCTAAGCGGACAGGGGAGATGGATTAAAGCACAGCAAAGAAAAATCACGTGTAAACCAACAGAAAAACAGAGCAAAGGGAGACAGAGATAGAGAGAAAAAAACAAACAAGGGGATAAATTCACAGAGATTCAGAAAGACACGAAAAGGGAGAGTGAGGGAATGTAATGAGAGTATTCCCACTGATAGAGGAAATAAGCCCATTTCCTCAGCTGATCAAATTGAAGTTTGGGCTGCAGGCGCCGCTCCATTATTGGCAGAGGAGGAGGAGAGGAGCTGGTGCTTAGTGCTTTAACTCCTCTTTATTTCCCCATGTCTTTGATCTGACAGCCCCGCTGCCTTCTTAAAGACAGCCGCTCCTCACACTTCCTCCTCCCTGCTCCTACAGGGAGCTCACCTATTGGGAGCCGATGAGGCTAAACACACACGTACAAACGGGCACACTGTTCACACACGATACAACACACCCATGCTCACAAATACACGCACGCACACCACTAGCATACCACTGCAAATGCACACTAATGCCAAGTTTCATTTAAGTTCAGCACAGTGCAAAAAGGGTTTCTGTTGCTGCTGGATGGAAAATGACGGCCCTGGCGTAATGAAAGTGTTGACAATGAGCTTTGCCAGAACCTGCATTAAGACAAGACAGACATAAATAAAGTTAAAAGCACTTACGATCACTTATGTGGTCTGTTAGTCCACAGCGGTGGCAGAGATAGATAGATAGATAGATAGATAGATAGATAGATAGATAGATAGATAGATAGATAGATAGATAGATAGATAGATAGATAGATAGATAGATAGATAGATAGATAGATAGATAGATAGATAGATAATTGAACAACATTTATGATACATGTACGATAAAGCAGTGTAATGTCTCCTGTAATGGAGCATAGCTTTTAACCCCATCACACATTCTACTGCATCTCCTTTATCGATCCCAATCACTGCCCCACTGACTCTCATTGACATCGAAGAGGCTCCCTAATTGAAAGGCAGGGGACACCTTGACCTTTTACATCTTTGACCTGCTCCTCTGTCCTCCTCCTCATCATCTTCCCTTCATCCTCCTCGGCCCCCTCACCCCTGAGTCACCTCGGCCCTTCGGGAATTAAATGGTGAGATTTACTGCATTTCATCAACATTTTGCTGGACGTTTGCATGTGTGTGTGTGAGCGCACGCACACATGTCTTGTTTGTGTACACGCACTTCTGAAGTTTGTGTAGGCGGTGAAGGACTGTGACTCACTGCAAGTAGTCTTAGATAAAGAGCGAACAACAAAAGCAGCAGTGGAAACAATATTCTCTCTGTTTCCACTGGAGCTCTGTGGGCAGGCCGACAGCAGCAGAGGAGATGAAGATCAATTTCCCTGCAGGGCCACAAGCTCAGCTGTATTTCTAATGCCCACATATTGCATCGAGGAGGTGGAAGAAATGAGGGTGAGGAGGGAAAAAAAAAAAACCTCACTGGATTTTTGTTGTATAACTCAATTGTTGATTAAATCAGATTGCTGGTTTGCACCAAGGAAACCAGATCAATAGTGGGACTAATCAATGCAGTGTGAGGGGATCAATTACAAAGTAATTAGACACACCAGAGGCACAGATGAGGGCTAACCAAAGAAACCTCAGACGGTGGTATTTTGATCATAACAGACCCTCCCAACACTAAATATTGAGGTTACTGAAAGGGAAACGTGTGTTGATTCTGCTCTAATTAATCATGATACAAGATAATTATTAGAGTGCTTTGATGAATCAGTAATGCAATTACCACAACAAACAGATCTTTGAACCTCATGGAAGCATTCAGCTGCCATTGTTGTAAATATAATGATATGAATCAGTACTCACAGTTGGAGGGTATGTGAATGGCTGCATGGCTGGGCTGGGCAGCGAGGGAGAGGAGGGTGAGGACAAAAGGGAGGAGGCGGGAGGAGCACTGCCCCCTACTGCCAACCTGCTGTCGCTGCGTGTGAGGCATTGCTCACTGTCCCATCAAAGTCCCACCTGCTCACACACGTACAGTAAAATGCACACAGAGGGCAACCTCACACACACACACAAACACACACTGGTGCTGGACTAGTGTGAGGCAATGTTTCTCATGCAAGAGGCCTTGGCTTTGCCTCATATGTCTTTGGTCTCTCTCTTGTCTTCTCTTTTTTTCTTTTCCTCCTTTGGTGCTCTCCTTTAAATCAGGTCCACGCCCTCCTGCTGGTCTCCTCTCTGAAAGATAAAAAAGAGAGAGAGAGAGAGGGAGGGGGAAGAGAGGGGCCATGTGTCACAATGGGAGAAATATCACCCTGCACCATGTGGTCAGGCCAATAGACAGACCGAGACATGGAGTTAACACACCAATCAAAAGTCAACAACACACGGCGCAACAAAAACCAACAACAATGCCTATTACTGAACCTGTTCCTGTGAAAAGAGAAAAAAAAAATCTCCATTTGGTTTTAATTACATGACCAGTGGTCCATATGGAGAGGCCAGTCAGCAGGACAGATGGGCAGAATACCACAACAAGAAGCTGAACAGAGCCTCGCAGCACCCAGATGGGCCTCAGAAAGACAAATGCAGATTGATGAAGTGTCAAATCTGATAATACGCAAGACAGACAAACAAATAGTTGATAATGAGGTGGACTGGTCGGCGGCGGCGGCTGCATCGCCCGAGCTGAACAGTTCCCAGTGTGCTTGGGTGACAGCGCTGCGATAAGTATGCGATAAAGATGCTATCAGTCGTGGTGAGTGAGGCGAGCCACCCTTCCTGGAAGTCTATCCATTCTCCATCTGTACCCTTGGAGTCAGTCCTCGCCACAACATGCAGGCTGTCCTCCCCCGCGGCACCACGTGGCGCAGCCCGCTGACTGTTTACACTACTTGGTATCAAACACAAAGAGCTGTTACAGCACACCATGATTAAGATGCACATGTGAGACAAAGGAAAATGGCGATCACAGAGAAAGAAAAGCTTCTTTGGCGGCTCTGCAGACTGATTGAAGGAGTTTTGGCTCAGCTCACCGCTGTTTGTTGGCAATGCCACAACAGAGTGATGAGTGACCTTGGGGAGCGAGGGAAGGTCAGAGACGAGAGGAGAGGAAGATAATGAAGAAGCGAGGAGGGTGGGAAGGAGGATGGAGAGCAGTAATTATCAATCATTTTCTTTTATCTAGTGGGTAATGGCTGGCCAGTTAATTACTGTTGATATTTCATATGCCATTCAGCACAGAATGTATTAAACAGTTTCTTAGAAGGAGAACCAGGAATGTGGGATTTGTCTACATCAAAAGAGACAAATTAGATTAAATTAAAGACCAAACAACAGCTAAGTCCTTAATAAGGCAGTTTAAACCAACAGAATTAGGACTAAATGAGCCATTACACTCACTCGCCTGCCTTGTCAGAAGAGGGGAAGCATACAGAGAGGGAGAAGGAGGAGGAGGGTGAAGTGGGTGGAGGACTTCAGGAAAGATAAAAGTGGAAAGTAGGATTGAGGAGTAAAGCGGAGGGGAGGGAGAGGTGAAGCTAAAGGAGGAGAGAGGCAGAGTGAAAGAGGGAGGGTGAGGGGTGATGGGAGGAGTGGAGAGACAAGAGGGAGGGGAGGAGGGATGACAAAGGGTGACAGCTGTGACGCTAATCCTATCCATCCACTTGCACACATACACACACATGTGAAAGCCAATCAGTGTGCATCACTCACTTTCCTCTTGGTTTTACTTCTTCTTATCCAGCCCCTCCATCGGACTAAACCCACTTTAGTTGTTGTTGTTCTTTGGAGACAGAGAGCCAATTACAGTGATCCGGTCTTAAACCGACCTTTCCAAAATGCCATTAGAGGCAGATGAATGAAGCGGGGCTAGTCAGAGTATTAGTACTGGTGTTAATGTGATCCAAGGTGGGAGCTTGCCTATCAGTTTCCCCTCCACAGGGAGGGTGAGCCAGCGCTGTGTGGAGCAAAGCAAGACGCTGATTAATTATGAGGAGCGCCATACCTTGTCAGACCGCCAATCACGCTTCATCTAGGGATTG
The DNA here is from genome assembly GCA_900323345.1 of Pseudochromis fuscus. NCBI lineage: Eukaryota > Metazoa > Chordata > Actinopteri > Pseudochromidae > Pseudochromis > Pseudochromis fuscus. Next base: position 138,571 of record OOFC01019761.1, read on the forward strand.
TGGTGCATGTGCACAGACGGACACACTCGTGCACTGCATGAACAGACAGACTGAAAGGAAGGAGGACAGACAGACAGACAGACAGACAGACACACACCTCCAGTGGTTTGACAGAAGAGATCAAACACATAAGAGGGCATGGTCCAGTGGTCTGCAGTCAGAGGAATATTCCAGTCATGTTGAGTAGGGGCAGTAAAGGGGAACACTATAATGGGATGGGAAGGGTGAAAAAAAACGTGAGAGAGACTGAGAGGTTGCCATGTAATGAGGCCAACCCTGCCACCCAAACATAGGCCAGACTGATGTGCCCTGAGACATACTAATACACAGCCACACACACGCACACACACACACACAGACAACTTCCAAGCTGGGAGCACGGCATGGAGCCTCGTGGCCGCTCCATTATCACAGGGGTGATGGAAGCAGATGCCTGATTTCACTTGTTCAGGGTTTCTGCTGTGCAGCTGTCAGTGATCCAATCTCAGCCCTGTTACCTGCTCCATTGGACAGGGTCAAAGGTCACGTCTAGGATGGCTGCTTGCAGCTGGGCTGAGATGACCTGGTGTTTCTGAGTGCTTTTAAAAACTATTATCACCACTGTGATGTCAACAGGCGCCATCTGAAGTCATTCAATCACAGTGAGATTACAGAGTGAGCAGCATTGTGTTGAGATTTGAGGGTGTGGTCGTTTTCTTATTTTCTGCAAGGAAGCCTGACTGCGGAAAATTAGCTGCCAACAGACCGTGTATCAAACAAGCCAAATCGACCAAGTCAATTTTGCAGTTCATTCAATTATTCATGAATTTCTGCTTTGAGGCGTTTTGCCTAGAAAAACACAAATGACCCAGACATTTTGCTTTATGTTCTTGGTGTTGCTATCATTAGTAAAGTTTAACTGCTACACCACCACTGCAGTGTGTATCCCTCTTGTCAGAAAATTGCCCCCTTCCTTCCTTTGCAAAATGCAGTAATTAGCATTAAGTAGAAATGTCGGGCGCTGCCAAGCACTTCTATTCCTTAATAGGTTTCCTTGTCTGTGCAGAAGGTTTGGCGACAACACAAGATAAAACCTCAAGAGTCTAATCATGTCCTGAGTTGAACACAGATTCTCCATCGCGCCAACCACCCACACATACACGAGAGACTGTTTACGGTTTGATTCACATCCTCACATATCTGTGTGAGGAGCCACTGTATAGATGAATGTAGCCTGGTACTTTTTTCTCTCTACATTGTGAGTCATGCAAATATGAATATTAAAACTACCTCTGTACTTAGATCAGATGTGCTGCTCTACTGGATTCGTCAGGGAGCATGTGTGTGTGTGTGTGTGTGTGTGTGTGTGTGTGTGTGTATTCAAACATGTGTGCAGGTCTTGTGTCCTGTCATGCCTTGCTTTTAAATATTAACCACCTCCAGCTGTGAAGATGTGTAGAAGGAGAGGATGCAGGACAGAAGGGAGGGGGGAGAAAAATAAATGAATACATGCCCCCCTTTACCCTCTTCTCTTCCCCTAGGGTCCGTCTGTCTGAAGAAACATCATACAAAAAAAACACACGGCTGGCGCGACAGGGAAAATATGGAGGGATTTAGACTTTAATAAAGAGAGGACTCCCTGAAAAATGAATGGATGGAGGTATAAGCATCATAAGAGAAGGGCAGCAAGAAATTATAAAAGTCAATGGGGAGTCAAAGTGAGGAGGGGTGTCTAAGATCCAAGGTGATGCTAGTGGGGGGTAGATGATCAGGCACCCCGTAGAGTGAATTATTCATAGAAATCCCCTTCCTGTCGGCGCAATTTGCCCTAAATTCCCCCCGAATTCATAATTCATTTGTTACCGTTGCCATACATTTGGTTTGGTCCCAGACTGATGCTGACCATCTATACCTGCCATCTTTGCCGTGGCCTGTCTGCTTCTCCCCTTCACACCCTCCCTCCCTCTTCCTCTCTCTGGCAGGGTCATACTTAATGCATGAGCCTGTTGCAGTGAGACAAGTCTCAGACCCACTTTGTCGCTACAGCAGAAAAATACCACAAATCATGTGAAATAATACTGGCTACCTGTTTCCACTCGGCTCCACAATTCACTTTGCAACACAGTCATTTGTCATTCATCATTCCCCACAGTGCAGATTGCCCCTCTTACTAGCCTTTCTTGCATTTTCTAAAAGTGTTTCTACTTAGGAGCCCAGCCTTATAATAGGAGCTGTCCAAGGGAGATGAGTGCCCATTTTCCTGTCACCTTTTTATCAGTCTTCTCCTCTCTCAGCCCCCTTGGTAGCTGACACTAAAAGCTTTCTTCAATTCCCCCCCGATCGCTTTCCACAAAACATTCCTCAGTCTCTCCTCCTGTCCTCTCCTCCTTTCTATATTCAATCCTTTTTTCTCTCCATCACGTTAATAAACTGCCGCGGTAGCACTCTGGCTTGGACAATAGGCAACACGGCTGGTTAATTCAATATTTGCAACTTTAATGGAAGAGGGGCTTTATAAAACAGCGGGAAACCAATATCTCCCTCATGCCGCTGCTGTCTGTGTAAAAAGGCTGAATAACATGTGTTTCAAGACTGATGATCCATGGTCAATTCCAAATGGAAATTTACCAGCGGGGGGAAAAAAGAAAAACTGCAGAGCTACAGCTTATCGGGAGTCAGACAGCACATTTATCAATACCACTATTAGCATAAGCTCAGCTGTTAGATACTTTGCTACTCCCACTGGTGTCAGATGCGGTGATAGAATACACGCCATACAGTGGATCGGTCATTTCCAAAAGCCTGCACCTTGTCCGAAGGCCCCACCCCACTCCAACCCCGCCTTTGTTTTGACAAGGGTTAGGGGTTAATATTGGAGTTGCACAAAGCTGGAGAAAATAAAGGTTGTCAGAGGAGCCGTAAGGGCAACCGCCCACTCCCTCTCTATCCTGGTTGCCATGACAACATGGTCTCCACGCAGCATCCCCCCTTGTACATACAAATTCAGTTATTCACACACATGGACACTAACCGGTTTGCAGTATCACTTACATATGCGCATGCACGTACGCATTCACTCATTTGCTGGTGCAAACTAATCAAACCACCCCCTCAAAGACACACGCACACACACACACACACACATTCATAACACATGTAAGTGCAAATACTGGAGATCCCTGAATCTATACTGTTTACACATACTTAAACTGACATGGGGTGCCAAGTGTTAACATTTTTTAGGGATGTGTAAAGATGCATAATTTACAGACTCATCCAAGTGGAAGTTAAAATACAAAACACAAGTACAAGGTTCCCAAAGTCCTCTGCCGCTTTCTAGTCTCACTCCTTCTTCACTGTACACCAAAAAACACAGTTACCCAACCTATTGCCAAGACTGCAAAAGGAGCTACCTCTGGTGTGATTTATTTATTGATGTTTTTCCCCTAAAGACACAATGGGAATGGTGGATAAAAAGAAGTGGTGAATAATTCAAGGAGCAGGGAGTGGACTCATTAAGATATCAGTGAGGGCTGGAGACTGACAGCAGAGGTGGATGGAAGGACGAAGGAAGGAGGAAGGAAAACTAACAAAGAGAAAGAAGGGCAACACCGGCGGGAGATACGAGTGGAGGGGTTAACAACAGTGTCAACAACAAAAAGTCTAAAAAAAATTATAAAAAGTGAAAAGAAAGAAAAAGAGGCAGGTTGCAGAGAACAAAAAAGTGAAGATGCGAGGGATCACTGACCAGTAAAAGCTCTGTAAAGATCAAAAAAGGGGTGTTACCCTAATCTAATAGTGTATCAGATTCCCTGTAAGTGTGTGCGTTTGTGTGCACGTGAGTCCATGTGTGTTGCTGCGTGCCTCAGTGGAGATCAGCTCGTGTGTCAGCAGGTCAGCTAATCTCTCTTGTCAGCTAATGGAGCCAGTCTTGCAGATGGAGTGCTGCCTCTAGCTCTCTCTGCTTCTAGCATGTTAGCCACTGCTCACTTAAGTCCACAACTGATAAGTTAATTTGCTTATATCTTGGCTGTCAGTCAGTTAGTTACAGGGAAATGAAAATGCATGGTATCAGTAAACAGATCACAATGGTCTGGGCAGGATTTTGTTCAGGAAGGTTAAACGAGTACAACATGAATATCTTTTTCTTTTCAATTCTCCTATAATCTAAATGCAATAAGACAACCTCCTCTATAAAAAACAAGAACAAAAAATCTTTCTTGTACACTAAATGAGATCCATAGCCTGCTGTGTGCACACACAGTACACATACACATACACACATATAAAAACTCTTGCTTGTGGGCGTCATTTGCTTCATTAGCAACAGCATCAGTCAGATGCTGTGCCCGCAGCACAAAGCACGCTAATTACAGGCACACCCTCAGTGTCATGCACAAGATATAAGGTTGTGATGCATGCAAACGCCCTCATGCACGTCTTCACAGATAAGATCTGTGCGACACACAATGGCGCTGCTAGGCTCTACCAAATAATTGAACAGTAATATACACCATCCTGCTCATAAACACACTGTGATGTACTCTGTGTATAGTAGGAGCATGCAGGGATGAGCATATATATGGCTCCTGAAGATACATCTTATGGCAGAATGGTTTAGTGTCCATACAGCAGATAGTTAATGGTGTTAGCCTGAGTAAAGAGGGGCAATCATGACGTTATGAAATTACGTGGAAGAGCTATTAAGAGTGACCTTCTCCCTTTCCTCTCCCTGCTTCCTTTTATGTCTCATGCTCCATCCCACAGTCCTTGCTTTCTCTCTCTTTATCTCTCACAGTCAGCCTCTCCCCTTTTCTCCTGTTCCTCTGGAGTAAATAGCTTTGCTTGTATTTCTTCTCGTTTTGACGTACGTTTTGACCTTCACTGCCACTTTTTTTTTTTCTTTACCTTTGTGACGACATGTGCTGTTTGGAAAGGGAGGCTCAGTGGAGATGCTTCGGCAAACGTGTTTGTACACAGCCATTTATCCCTTAGAAAGAAAAATTAGAGGGAGATCAGACGGGTGAAAAGAAGATTTTATGTGTGCGCTGTGCTAGTAAACCCTTCGGGGATCAAACTGGTGCCAGGCAGCAGTAAAAAAGGAGCTGACATCAGTACAGTATCTGTCAGTGGTATCCCTGAAACCAGATGCAGCAGCTTAATGCAGTTGGAAATGACAAACCCGTTATAACAACAGTAACCAAGGGGAAACCAGCCTCTGGAGCAGATGCCCGCATACCCATACTATGGAATTTACAAGGACACAAAACATAAGCACTCATCCGACTTTATGGAGATTTTTCCATACGGACCACATTGTTATTCTAGTCAGTCATGGATAGACAGAGTTTAAAGCAGCTGAAGAGAAAGGCTGCAGTGTTGTGGTTATCTGATGAGCCTTCGATGCGAATGGGAGCATATGTGTGCACTTGTGTGTATGTCTGGGTTGCATCAAGTGTTGAGTGCAGGTTGGGGGAGGCTGATGTTGGGCATTGCAGGTAGTTGTGTCTGAGGAGGGGCTGTGCAGTCAGTCGTACAGCAGACAGAGGGGAGGGAGTGGTCCCTCGGGTCAGGTGATAAGTGGCCTATACGGCGCTGCAGGACACAGCTGCCAGCCACTCGTGTGACATGCAAGGACACGTGGCCGCCTCCGTAGGGAAAATCAGCACGCCACAACTACGAGAGAAGGGCGGGGTGTGTATGTGACCCGCGACCTCCATCCCAACAGGATACGCAACTTGGAAAAAACAACCTGTGTCTAAACCACAACAAAGATCTAATTTTCCTAATGTGAAACTGTGGCACGTCTTTGTTTTCCGGAGAGGTTTCTGTGTCTCTGTTTTCCAGGTTCTTAACAACGGCTTTTTTGTTTAAATAAATGTCTAAAAGGTTATTTTTGCCGGTTATCTTCCCTGTAGACAGCTTATTACCAAGACTCTGACTCTGCCAGAAACATTTGTCAAGGTCTCCTTAGGTTGGGTGTAATCCTGTCTTTTCCACCACTTCAGGGAAATGAGCTGCTGGCAGGGCAAGGTCACACATAGTGCTTTGCTAACACATTTGCATGGACGGGCCCCAGTGGCTCAACGACTGTGGGAAAGCGGCTCCATTTTTTATTTTTTTGTCTTATACAGGGCGTGTAGGGACAGGAAGGAGTCGAACATGAAATTACTGAAATTAAAACATATATCTGATATCCCTTCATCCGTGTGCAAAGTCAACCTTTCATTATCACAGCAGTGCAAACAAGAGAAAAATAAACATAAGCAAAACAAACAAAACAAAAAAAAACACAAATTAATCCTACAGCAGCGGAGATGCAGTTACAGGAGCTAAGCTCACCAGACCTGGTGATTTGTATGTTTAAAATGATTAAACAGGTCGGACAACAGCTTCTTGGCAATCCCATTAACTTTGTTAAAAGTTGCACAAGCAGCACTTCCCCTTAAGTGCTCCTCATCTAATCAAATACAAGGTCTTCTGGGGATGAGGAAGAGATGTTATATCCCTAAACAGCTAGTAAATGTCTATGAAGTGGAAACAGAGTAGAAGGAGAGGGAGGTGATGGTGTGTGTGGATGAGAGGTAGAGAAGAGAAAATAATTGATTTTTTTTTTTTTTTGGTAGATGCATGTATTGAAGCATAGTTAAAAAATTTAAAAATGATCATGAGCCCATCAACAGCGCAACGGTTTCCATAACCTGACTCCACCTGCCAGCATTCAGGACTCAACTAAAGCCTCATTTCATATAAGTGCGAACATTCTGAATGAGCAATGATATTGATTTGTTTGTTGTTCAATATGGAAATCTCGTTTCTTCCTGCTGTGTTTGCACTCTGCTGTTTCTCTTTCATTCTCCGTACTCTCTCCCTGCATTGCGATGGCAAATCAATCGTTCAGATTTAACTGTTTGTACTGAAGATTTTTTTCAGTCAAATTTGTGGGATCGCTACATATCATATATGCATGGTGAAATTGCACTTTTATAGTAGCGGATTGTTTTTCCTTAAAAAACAGCTGTTGTAAGTCTTACATAAAACCCCAGAATCTGCTCTTCTAAACACTATAGACTTCTAGATAGCAGTGCATTTGAAATTTCTTTAAGCAGTCGTTGCAATTTTATTCTTTTTAAATGTAAACTGATGTAGAAATACAGATCGGCGTTGTTATTATTATTATTATTATATAAGTGTGTATACTGGCTCAGAAAAACCACGCCCCACTGGAGCTCCTGCTGGCCTCTCCATCACCTTGATACACAGCTCAGATATGTGAAGACTCACACACACATGCCTATGTGCATACAGCAGCAGATTGAGGGCTGGTTTGGGTAATTGTCAAGCCAGACAAGTCAGTTTGAGGGGATTTGCCTGCCATTCAAATGGGGGTGACTGAGGATAAAAGGCAGCGAAGAGACATGTGAATCTGAGTTTGCATGGTGATATGGCCGCTGGGCTTCATACTTAGCCTCAGCTTATTTGTGCACACCACCTGTGTGTGCACTTGTGTGGAAGAGTGTGAGGGTGTTTACTTAGGACGTGACAGGTCAGTATTGTTATGCATGACTCATTCTGTTTGTTGTAGTGTGTATTCGTGAGCATGCAAGCGTGCATGTGTGTGTGTGTGTGTGTAGGTGTCAATACCCCTGCCTCCCTTTTCTTTTCTCACCTCACTATCACCATGACAACCTCCTGACTCCAGCTCA
>OOFC01019763.1:0-10588 GCA_900323345.1 Pseudochromis fuscus
CCCCTACGACGAGCCCGGCTCTGGCTCCGCTGTGGCCGGGATACACATCCACGGTGCTGGAGATGGACTGCAGGGAGCGGTCCCGGAAGTAGTGGAAAGCCTCCTGATCCAGGTAGTTCTGCTCCTCCCGCAGGCCCTGCTCGAACAGCTTACGTTTGTGTCTGAACTCGATCACCGTCTTGGTATAGGAGTTGAGGGTGGTGACCGAGGCGGCCATGCAGCAGGTGAAGGAACCCCACGCCATGCTGGTTGGAAAAAAAACATACAGAAAGTTAAAAGGTGAAGAGGAATCTCTGACATCATGAAACATCCACTTTAATGTCCCTAAGTATGAAAATACCAATTGGTTTTTGTTTATTCATTCTTTTGACCATGGACTTTTATATAAAAGATATACACAGCCACAGTAAAGCCTCCTGCCCATACTGACTTTGACATTTGGCTGTTGCCATCTTGATTTTTAACCAGAAATGACCATATTTGGACACGAGGGAGGAGCTGGTGAGGAGCAAGCAGATGGAGCTTCCTGTGATAATACCATAGACTGTAAATAGAAATGGACAAAGCAAACGTGATGTCACCCATTGGTTGGTGGACTTGAGTTTTGAAGCCAGGAGTTTGATATTTGAATGTGGCCATATTGTGTGGCCAAAGTGACCATATTTGGATATGATGGAAGGAGTGAGGAGGTGGGTCTAACAATTGAACCCAAAGACACTGCCCAATGTGTATGAGACTTGACTTCAGCACCGGTCTCAGTGCAGACCAAACACATCAATCACACTAACCCCAGCATCTATTGGCTGTTGGGAGTATTGCACTTTTTTGCACTTCAGCATTTCTGAGCCCCAGTTGCTTCGTCCACTTTCACAAACAGACTTCACACCAAACACAAGTTAGAAGCAAGTTTTTGCCTCATGTTACTCACCCAAATAGGGCCGCTGACTGATTTTGGACATTTCAACATACGTGTATATTCACGTTTGGTGTGAACACAGCTGTTGAAAGCAAATGCCCCCAAACAAATTATGTTTCATCATTCAGCAGCACCCTCTATTAGCTGTTGCAATAAAGACAAGACTTTATTTCCAGTTTTCTGAAACATTAAAGTTCTGGGGTTACACTGTTATCCCTAATTTAACTATTCCAAAATAAAAGTCCACCAGTAACATTTAAGTGGAAAGAAACCCTTGATTTCCTAACCGGGCTTTTATTGTGAAACATTTGCAGACAGATGATGTTAATTTAATCACAGCTGGACTGTTTTTGATGTTTGAACATTATTAAATAATGTGGATTACATTTTCAGTAGTAAACTCACAAATAGATGAGCTTCAAAGTTCATGTTTGACCTCAGAAACAGCTGACGAAGATTATTTGACATGATAGAAAGCTCCAGAAGGACTACTTAACAGACTTTAGGGTAACATAGTTTTCTCATCTGCTGCTTTCAAGGTCAAAAATTAACTTTGAACCTCAAAGATAATCTTTCTTGTGTTATAGTATTAAACCCAGCATTAAAACGTGAAGCAAACAAGAGGGTCAGTACAAAGTGAAGAAAAGAAAAAGACACAAGAATAAAACACGTGGAAGAACAAAGAACACCAGCTCCAGTCTGAAAGAAGATTTTCTCTGTCAGTCATTCAAGTGAAGGTCTCTCGTTTACCACCACCAGGGAGTCGTTCAGGGTCGTTAAAGTGGAATAAATTCAGCGGGAAGGATTAACCTCCGCTGAAACAGGAAGCCAAAACGCTCCTGCAGGACGAATGGAAAGTGTGAATGTGCTCGATTCTGAGGGCGATGGATGTTTGACGTGAACTCGTGTGTTCTGTCTGAAGCTCCTCTGAAACCAGTAACTTTACACACTAAAAAGATAGGTGAAGGGGGTAAATGACATTTCATCTTGTGTGTGTGTGTGTGTGTGTGTACCGTGTGCAGCAAGCTACAATGACAAATAAAGACTTCTTCTTTTTCATTTGTTTTAACCCTGAACTATATTGGACAAACTATGTTGGGTTAATTTTTTAATTTTGTTGTTTTCACTCAGTGTTTTGTTGGCTTAACCCAACATTTTGTTGTTTTTACCCAACATGTTGTTGTTTTTTTCCCCCATTTTTTATAGTTTTGTCTATTGGCATCTTGATGGATGGGCATAAAAACAACAAAATGCTGAAAAATGTTGGGTTAAGACAGCAAACCACTGAGTAAAAACAACAAAATTAAAAAATGAATCCACCATAGTTTGTCCAATATTTAAAAACAACTAAAAGTTGGGTAAAAACAACAAAATGCCAAAAAATGTTGAGTAAAAACAACAAAATGTTGGGTAGAAACAGTCCATTTTAGGGATTGAATTAACCCAGCATATATTTAGTCCAATAAGGACCCAGTTCTGGGTTAAAACAATCCAATATTTTTAGTGTGTGAGTTCAACCTGCAAAACCAGGGTCAATGATGAACATATTTTATGAAACTAAAAAAGTTGATGTTCCTTAAATTCCAACTGATTATTGTTGTTTCTATGCAAACTAAACAAAAAGAGGATCAACCAACACAAACAGGAGGATTTTGTTAGCCTGCAACAATCACTGACACAGAAATCTGATCTATAATAAAAAAGGTAATCAATCAAACTGCTTCATATTCACCTCATCAGAAAAGAAAACTTGAAGAAAGAGAAAGTTATTTGGTGAAGTGTCCCTGACTGTAGTGCTTCTCCATGATTTATTATTGTAATATATTATATTGTATATTGTATTTTACCTTTAAACACGCTGTGTGACAATAACAGTTAAATTATAAAGGAGATTGATCACTGTGACTGACGTTAAACGGTGTTTCATCAAATGATTCACAGTTTAGGTTCCTGTGTCTCCTCGATAACCAGTGATGGATCGCATTAGTCATTTGACTTAATTTCTGATGTTGTTTCCCATCATGCTCTTCTTCCTCAGCCCGTTTGAGGACCTGCGCTCACTATTCTCCTCGCGTACAACATTTGGCTTGGCACACGGGGGCTATTTGCTTCCCTATTAATTACTTAATATCAGACTTACTCCCCTCAGAGAGACCACACACTCTCTCAATTAGCAGCACATCAGTAATGAGCCTGTTAATATTACCAGGAGAGCGGGGTGAAGATGAGGAGCTCAGAGTATTTACTGAATCACCACAGATGTTTCTCTGAGTGGGGGTTTTCATGTGCTTTTTACACTGAACTTGTGATTACAACATCAAATGCTTAAGTGGTAACGTCGGCCATTAAATCTCAGAGGAAAAGCAACCTGAAGGCCAAATGACTCCAAAGGTCAATGTTAATGTTACTATCGTCATCCCGAAGCCACTGAGGCTGGAAATTTAGCAAACTAACAAGCGGGTAAGTTTGTACAGAAGCCCTAAAAGGATGTGGTCAACTTTATTTTTATTTTCTCACTTTACCCGTGATAACAAGATAATTTCAGTGGCTTTCCTGAGATCTCGAGTTATTTTTCTCGTTATCTGGAGAAAACAAACTTCTCCAGAAAACGAGATAACGAGATAATTTTCTGTCGATCTAGAAATCAAAGCAAAAGTCTGATTGCTGTCTTTGTCAGGATTTGTCAGGACCACGATGTCCCACACTGCTGCTGCACACAGTGAGCTTTACCTCTGTTTGTTTGTGCTTTTTTTCATCATGGTTTGGAGTTATGATCGTTTGACGTTACTGTGGTGCAGTCACCAAAAAATGATCTTGTTATCACGAGATAATAATGACATAATTTCTCCTAAATAATCTTTATTTTCTCGTTATCTTGAGAAAACAAACTTTATTTGCTCAAGATAACCAGAAAATAATTTGAGATCTCGAGAAAACCACTGAAATTATCTCAATATCATGGGAAAATGGAGAAAATAAAAATATAGTTAACCACGTCCTTTTAGGGCTTCCGTACCTTTGCCACTGTTGATATCCACATTTTCTCAGACGTATTATGAAGTTGCCAAGAAAACCTACATGTCCTTCATCCCATTTTCCTCATCTTAAAAGTGAAGCCAATGTAGTGTTAAGTGCAAAAAACTGCAATACACCTGACGGCCACTAGAGGCTGGCTCCAATTGACTTTAATTCAAAGTGTTCATTTTCAATCCTGAAATATTCAGTCAATACATTTTTCCACAAGTCTTTCTGATGTCATTAGATGAAGTCAGCTCTTCTTCTCAGTGATCTGGTCCATCTGAAAATCATTTCATCAATAAGGAGACATTAGACTGAGAGAAGAGGAGGCGTTAGAGGAGGGGTTAGTTTGATGGACAGCTCTGGTCTCCAGTGAGAGCAGCACTGAACTCAAGCTTCATCCACATTGGACAGTGTCAGGTTCAAAGTTCAGACTCCTCATGTCTCACTGGACAAATATGGTCACTTCTGGCTCCAAACAACCAACATGGCTGCGTTCAAATACCAAACTCCTGGCTTCAAAATGTGAGTGACATCACATTAGCTTGTGGTGTAAACACAGCTTCACACTACACACTTCCACGATAAGACATATCTATTAGTTGTAATAGGATGCACCACACTGTGAGACTTCCTGTCTTTATCCACAAAGGATTAGTTTGAATCAGACAGCAGCTGCAGCTCAGATTTAACTCTGATGGTCTGGATAATTATCACAGAAACACTGTGGACTCCCCCGTGGACCTGCTGCTGCACACCTCCAGCAGCACTGAGGAGATGTTTCTGTGTCTGATTGTGCTGCTGAAGCTTTGGATAATCTCTGTCATCTGTCAAGTGCACTTCAGTCAGGGGAAAGTATTTGTCCTTCAGCACTGATGCAGGAGCCTTTTCATCACAACCAAAGACTTATTTGTGAATATTTGTGCATCTGACTAATCCTGTGACCCATCTCTGTGGAGATATAAATGTGTTGAGACAGTCGCAGTGTCCACACTGGGTTTATTTTAGTGGACAGACAACAGGAAAACCAAGATGTTTCAGTATGAGGACTCAGTGTGAGGTTAAGTTAAGGTAAAGGAGGGAGTGTTTATGATTGGTTTTGAAGTGGTTCTTTGATAAAATGAATGTAAGTCAGTGTGAATGATGTGATTGGTGTGGACTGACCAGAAGGACCAGCCGTAGTCCCAGCTGTGAGGCCTCCAGTCTTCAGGACCCAGACTGACGGTGATCTGGAACACCTGAGTGTACATCATGTGGGCCACCATACCCAGAAGACCTGCAACACACACACACACACACACACACACACACACACACACACACACACACAAACATACAGAAATATTAAAAAAATGTACCCCATACCTAAAATGCTTCTGAAATCGAACAAAGATCAAAATGTCTTTATTTCACATGGTAAAACATATTCAATCTGACCACAGCATTGTTTTTTATTCATTTAATGTAATTTATGTTGTTACAGTTCATTCAGTTTTACTTACGTCCTAGATTTGATCAATTATTTAAATGTCATTTTTATTATTTTATTCTCATGTTTTAATCTGTTTTATTTAGAATTTTATTTGAATTAAATCATTCAATATTTTTATGTCAAATTTTTTCTTCTTAATGTATTTTATATGTATTTTATATTTTAACTTTATGATTTGTCTATCTAAAATCTATTTGATTGGCTTTTATGTGTCATCTTTTTAATGTATTTTAATCCTGTTTAAAAAATATGATTCTATTTTATGCATTTTTTGTGACCTATCCATTGGTTTGTATTTCACTCCATTACCATCTACACTGGCACAGTCATCTATAAAGTACTTCAAAAACTACACTTACTCATATTAAAGGTGCTCTATAAATACATTTTCATTAGGTCTGAAATAAAACTTCCTCATGGCTGCTTCTTACCGCACAACAAACTTTTTCAGACTCTTAGAAAACCAGATGTTTATTTAAGTATTGTGATTAAACCCCAAAGAAATCCTCATTTACACAATAATGATATTAAAATCTATAAGTTGCCGTGATGAACCCTAATGATTTTAATGACTACGTGACCTTTCCTCCTGTCCCAGCTCAGGACAGACTGTCCAAACACAGCTGAAGCACCAGTGTGTGTGTTCTCGCTCTTACATAACAACACTAACCCCCAGCACAAGATAATCTGTGGTGATAATTACCGCAAACAAAACAACAGTAAATCACTTTGCATGTGTGTGTTACAGCTCAGCACATTATCAGTAATAAATCAGAACACATGGAATTATCATAATTAGTCATTATGCAGAATCAATTGATTTAAGGTGCCGGCACCGAGACGTCCAATCAATTAGAGACGAGGACATAATAATTCATACAATTACAATAAATCAAAAAAAGTCACATTGTAAATGAGTCGATGTGACGTTAATGTGGGAGTTATACATCACAGCAAACAGCAGTGTGTTTGTGTGTGTGTGTCACGTGGACGTGTGTGATGGGTTAGAGCCACGTGTCGGTGTTTGTAATCAGTCTGAGGTTGTGTGTGTGTGTGTGTGTGTGTGTGTGTGTGTGTGCCCCCTCCGTAAATAAAACTGAGCCTCTCCAGATTTACAGTTTGCTATAAAGAGGGCATCATTTCTCCTCGACCTTGACGCCATGACGACGCCAACTTCTAGGAAAAGTGTGTGTGTGTTTTGTACAGGTCTCGCAGCAGTGCATGAGGTTCATCATCAGATGTACTCTGTCATCCTTTTTGGTCGTGTACACTCTTAAAAAGTAATGGAATCTAATCAGAACTGGGTCAATAGCTGACCGATCACATGCTGGGTTCGTTTGACACAGTGATATGCGCTGATATTACCCAGTATTCTTTTGTTTTTTCCAATATTTTGTCATACTTATCCAGTATTTTGTTTTGCTCATGCAATATTTAGTTATTTTTACTCAGTAGTTTGTTCTGTTTATTCAGTATTTTGTTGTTCTTACTTGAAAAACAACAAGATACTGTGTACCAATAACCCATCTTACTGTGTTAAATTAACCCAGCATTTTTTAATGTGTATGTCCACAGTTTGTCAATATTATCACTTTAATGAGTCAATACATTAATGCTAATTATTCTGTGTTGAGTATAGTATAATATAACACAATATCACTTCTTCTCAACTTCCCTTTAATTTTTTACTTGAAGGAATAAACCTGGAATAAAAAAAAATAAAATGTCTTTTTAATCCTTTCCATATTAAACTTCAATCACATTTACTTCCTGGTTATCACTCCATATCATACTGTTAGCGGCACAGTTCAGATTACCTGCAGAAAACACTGACAGAGAGTAGTAGTAGTAGCTGTAGTAGTAATTCGTAGTTTGTTGGAACAATATCATTAGTTAATACATAGGACTATTGTTATTAGCTCAATGGTCCAATCAAGTTGCTCCAAACGTTTTGTCCCGCCTACACATCATGTTTTTGCCCTGAATACATCACGATACAGAAGTGAGATCCTCTGGAGATGGTGTGGACATGTGTTTACTGTGCTGGTTTGTTTGTTTGTTGGTTTGTATGGAAAATTAATTTAATTTTATTTTTTGATATATGAAGTTATTTCACAAGGAACAAGCTCCTGCGTGAAAACATTTATATACCCAGAATCCAGAACTGGGTAAACAGATTAACTCCATGTTGGGTTAATTTAACCCAGTAAAGCCTCAACTGGCCGTACTCCCTCTACAGACTGTGTATGTGCAAAAAACTCCAACAAACTTATGCATCATACAAATGCATCCTGCAAAATTCTGGGCCCATAGTCGACCGCCTGTAAGTACAGAGGATGCTGATCATGATCAACATACTCTTCAAATTCCCAGATGAGGACATCTCACGTTGCCCTTGTGCCCCACTAGACAAAGCTCTTGCAACTTTTTGTTCTACCTGTGTGACCTCCACGGACCTCAAAAAATGCAGGGGATGCACAATTCCTAAATTTGTGCATTTCGTTGGGGCCGAGGCTTAAGATGGACTCTTTTAACACAACCTTTCCTTGTGTTTCCCAACATTTTGTTGTTTAGCTCTTGGCATCTTGACGGATGGGCATATAGCTTACAAAATGCTGAAAAATTGTGGTTAAAAACAATAAAAGTTTGAGTAAAAATAATAAAATTTGTAACACCCTCAATATCTCAAAAAACACATTAAGCTCGATCTGTTGAATAGTTAATGTTTCTAAGACATAGACGGAGACACAGAGACACAGAGATCATGACCTCCCTGGTGAAAACAATAAAACCTACATGGCTTTAAATAAATGTACATTTACAAACTCTTCACTGCATTTGATGTATCATCGTTGAAAAACTCAAGCCACAGTCACGTTCCTCTAATTAAAGCTCTGCTGTTGTACATCGATTATTTTCAAAATGTCACTTAACAGTTTCCTGGTGAAGAACATTCATCAGTGTTTCCCACCATTTCCATAAAAGTGATTCAGATCAAACTGAGATCACTCATGGTGTGATGGGCGGAGAGCAGGAATTATGATCGCAGCTTAAAGCCCGCTTTAAAAAGAATCAGTGTCCTGCTGAAAACGTCCTCGGAGAGGCCGGACGAGGAGACGAGTGTGGTGGACGCCGTGCCAACTTCTTGTGTAAGAGGTTTAACATGAGTTGGGAGAAAAATCCCTGGCAGTGACACAGCGAAGGCTTCCAGGGGATAACCTCTGAACCCGGAGGACCACTCACAAATCTGCAGCAGTCTTTCTCCTCATAATTCTCAATGTGGAAGAAACTTTTACGGAAATATGACACCTTAAACTATTGATTATTATTATTATTGATTAACCAATTGTTGAATTCTGCTGAGATTACAGATTCTCTTTTACCAGGAAGTCGACATGTATTTGTGTTGGATTCATCTTTCAGTCGAAACACACAGATACCTTGTACAAATGTCACTAAACAGGACACTGGGGTTTTCCCATAGACTGTATACATGGATTAAGCGACTGGAGCTCAGAAATAAGCCGAAAAAGTACAACGCACCCAATTGGTTGGCTCCAAAAAACTCCAATTGGTGGCTGATTTTGTTTGACTGGCTCATATACCGTATTTTCCAGACTATAAGCCGCAACTTTTTCCGACACTTTGAACTTAAACACCGGTGTTTCTCATGTATTGGCGGCACAAAGCTTGTTGGCTTTTTACAAGCTAGCAAGCTCCGTGCCGCCGATACATTTAGCCTCGTCACATCAGACCCGGTCAGAGTGGACGACATGAAACTGTTCGAATAAATTCAATAACGGCTTATAGACAGGTGCGCTCAATAGTCTGGAAAATACGGTAAGTGGATCCTTCTCTTCCCAGCACATTTAAATGGACTAACAGCGCCACCTGCTAATGTGGAGGGGATTTACAGTAGAGTATTTACTAATTTGTGAGAAAGTCCTCGGCACAAATCAGAGCAGAGAGGTTGTTGTCAAAAGTTGTTGTCAGTGTTGTTGTTTTTAGATGAGCTGTTTGTTTGTAAGCATATTTTGTATATTTGTTTCATGGGACGTTCATTCTCCGTTGAAGAAACAAAATGAATTCATGTGGTTTTGTATTATTTGTTAGTGAACCATGGGTACTTTGTAAAACATGTTTTGTTTGTTCTTGTTTCTTTGTTTAATGAATCAGTAGGAAATTATCTCTAAGGCGTTGTCGCAGGCATCAGTCTTACCGGACAACACGGTGAAGACGGCGGCGAAGGCGTTGAGCTTGAGCCCGTCGATGACGTTGCTGGAGTGGAAAAGCTCCAGACACATGAGGCTGAAGCCGACCACCAGCAGCAGGATGTAGAGCACCTCGGACACCACCGACAGCCACAGCACCCCTGCACACACAACACACAACAACACAGTCATACACACATTTACAACAAGGAAAGTAACAGGACTCTCTATAGAATGGACGAAGCTAAAGTGACATCACCCGTTGGTTTGTGAATAACTTTGTTCTTCCTGGTAAATGCTGTTTGGTGATAAAAAGCTCAGTGTCATCTTTATCTCGTGGCCCTGTCATGCAGAGAAACATGTGAATCTTATATTTTTGTTATTTTTGCCCTTTGAGTGCAGGGATGTTTGATTGTCTGTTTATTCTGTCTTCATTCATTCACCCCGTGTCCGCTATCCCATAAATTCCTGATGAAACTTTGATGAATCTTTGCAGGATGATGACACACCGCCGCTCCGCAGGCAGGACATGACAGTTAGAGTTAAAAACAAGGTGAAATATTTGTTTCCGATGGGCCCACAGGAAGAAGACGGGGAGGGTGCGTTTGATATCTCCACCTGTTTGTTTGACACACATTGATTTGCTCTTTACATTGTCGGTGGAGCCCTCCGGTCATACAGAGATACATAGGAAAAAAAATCCCATCAGAGCTGAGAGAGATGTTATGGAGGAAGATGAACAAGTATTACAACCTCACTGTCCTCGTCCTGCTCTGGAAATGTGAACATTTTTAAAAAGCAGAAGCTGCCCTCGGGATTCACTCTCACTACCAGACATTTTCCTCCACAGGTATTATTTCTGAAAGGCAGAGGCTCCCCTTGAATCGGTGGGGCTCACGACACAGAATTAAACAGGATTATCTGCTCAGCTGCGCTCTGTTGGGGATGTAG
>OOFC01019764.1:2707-15299 GCA_900323345.1 Pseudochromis fuscus
TTACACACACCGTAATATTGTGTTTATTCAGGCCTATTTATTAAAAAGGATCCCTATTAGCTGTTGCCAATAGCACCAGCTAGTCTTCCTGGGGTTCTAAATAATGTGTGTCAGCGGAGTAATACGTACTGTGATAGGTATTACTCCGCTCGTAATGCTCCGACAATCCATCAAGCGGTGCGGCTTCGTAGTTTACCAATGTCGTACTAAAACATTTTGACAGATTTTTGAGCGCCGTGCACCACTCTAAAATTGGTTCGAGCTCAGTAAACACAACCAGAATTAATACATATGGCGCACTGTTGATTTTTCAGAAAATTAAAGGATTTTAAGTGCGCCTTGCAGTCCGAAAAATATGGTAGGTATCTTTCCTCTTGGGTAGCAGACCCAGCAGAAGGATCTGGGCTTCCTTAGGAGTAACATAAGCCTTAACACTGTCCACTATCTTAAATACACTGTCCCAATAGGGTTTTAATTTTGTACATGTCCAGAAAATGTGAGAGTGATTGGCATTTGTACAACAACCACACTGTCTCCAATATTGCTGATGAAGTCCCTGAAATATGTTGGTGATGTGCAGAGTATTTAAAAATCTAATTAAACTCTTCCACCCAAATTCCCTCCATCTTTTAGAGCAAGTAGATGTTCATTGTGTGTCACACATTACAAGCCAATCACTCTCTGACAATACAATACTCAACTCTCCCTCCCATTTTGATTTAACATATAGTGTGTCGTTACCATTTTGTTTTTGTAGACCTTTATAAAGTTTAGAAACAGATCTAGTGGGCATTCATTTATAAGCATCTGTAAAAACTTTGACAAGCACCCTCACGTCTTTCCAGATTATAAAAATGGCGTACTTGTAGATATCTGAACATGTCTCTATTTTCAAGGTTGAATTCTGTTTTGAGTTTTTCAAATGACTTGAAGTTGCCTCCCTCAACAAACAGACATGGGTCAGTTAAGTCCGCCTGATGACCTGGTTTTAGTTTTTCTGTTTGCTTCCCCATCAGACAACCATGACACCTAAAGTATCAATGCCATATTATTTTAGTAGTGTAAACCTTCCACTGCCATCATCCATCTGATTAACTGTTGTGCACTGTAAACAGGCCCCTCCTTTAAGCAATAATGTTTTGGGGGAAACTTTTTTCTTGTGTTTTTCGCACAGAACAAATAAAATATCACTCCTGCACAAGTTACACTTCTTTTTTGTTTTGTTTTGTTTTTTTCATTATAGATTGTACAGTGTATCAAGGCCAAATTAGCCACTATCTAAAACCTCCACAGCTGCTTTACCGCATTACCCACCGGCACCAATGGCAGTGGTGTCTGTTCTTTGTGGCAGAGTCAGTGTCACAAACAACTGAGTAATTTGTTCTAGGTAGAGTTAAGCTCGACGTACGAAGGCGATACAGGAAGAGCATTTGCTGTATCAGCACAACCAGAGCATTTTAAAACCACACTGTCAACCAATCCTCATGAGACAGAGCCTGACAAATGTTTGCTCATGATTGTAGTTCATGTAAATAAACTGTTTTTTATCAGTGTTCAGTTCATATTGAATTTATTCAGAGCTGAACAATACATCAGAAAAGGCTCAAATTGTATAAATATCACCAAAAAGTTTCATATTTATCTTTGTGAAGAGACTTCTGACCTGTGCTGTTATTTAAGGCCACAACCACATCCTGTTGGTGCAGTAAAACACAAGTGAGGTACAAGACAGACACACGGACTGAAAACTCTTTAACTTTCAAACATTATATAGAAAACACTAATTGAATGATTTTATTAAGACAGATTTTATTGAGTAAATTTCAACGTACACACAAGGTGACATTAAAAACTTACTTGAGTAACACATGAAAGTGAACATATTGATTTCCATTGTGGCCCGTCCCTTGAGTGCTTTAAAAAAAGTAAATAAATAAAATACAATAAAATGTATAAATGTACTCCACCGTACCACTATTACAAAAAGGAAATAAAAGAGTGATTCAGACAGGTGAACCTTTTCAAATAAAAACTCTTTAATAGGTTTTTTTAACAGTTTAGATACTGTACTTGCAGATCTTTCACCTAACACCTGCCTACACTTCTAAAAAACCACCCACTGAATGTCATTATTTTCCACTCCTATTGCAAAAAACCACATTTCTGACAAATTCTGTAACGGCTCACAAAAACCCCAGCAGTGAGTAACGCAGTGAAGAATCAGTTTATTTCCTAACCCTCGCCGAGCAGCACCTGTGTGTGTCCTATCAAAGCTGATACTGAGGTCTGTTAGAGGTTACACTGAAACAGATTGTCTATAGATGGAGCTTCAAATAGAATCTGATTGTTGTAGGCATGCGTCACTACGCCTACTGGCTGTGTAAAAAGGCAGCAGATTATTATCTCTTACAGTTAGTGTACGTATGTGACACACTTATTATTGGTGTTTCCTGTTACAAGTTCTGACAGGCAGAGAAACTGCTGCTGTGGCACAATCAGGAGGGTTATGCACTTCTGTCTGAATGAACACAAAAGGGTGAATAAAGTTGAACATGTTTTTTTTTCCCCCCTTCAGACGGGCTGAGATGTTGTGGTGCAGACGCTCTCGGCTCCCTGGCTGTAAAAGCACTGAAGCTGTATTTCTTGTAACAGGGGGTCTCGGTTTCCGCTCCACGCTACCACTCACTTCAAAGCACAGTTTGCATTTCTCACTGGACCTTTAGCAAGTAGTCGGATCACCTCTCACAGCAGGACGCAGGTGACAGTTACCCCCACAAAGATGCACCAATGCATTTCACACTTTTGCTGCTCGGTGGAGAAAAGTCACAGTTCGTGACCACACACGCACAGCATCAAGTAAACACTCACCTGTTTGCACGCTGCTCCCCGACAAGGTTTCACCCCCCCCTGAAATCCTAATGTTGACTCATACTTCATCTCTCAACCCTGCACTTGCAAGCAACTTGTCTATTGTTTGAGCCTGTCCTTGATTTGCAGTGTTTCAAGATCCAGTGTTTGCATTTGTGAACACATGCACTGGCTTGACTTGGCACTGGTAGTAAATGATTGTAAGGTTGTTTCTTTTTGTGTGATTGGATTGACTGTAACTTTATTTATATGAGACAAAATATGTGTTACAGGAGAAGAAAAGTGTGACAATTACAGTAAAAAACAAACAAACCCAAAAAACGCGGGGGCCTGATTTGATGTGGGATGTTGGTTGCTGAAGTTGTGACAATTTAAACCACAGACCATTTTCATCACCTGTGCTTTCAGATTTTTTTAAAATAAACTTTACCAATCCACATATTTTGCCACACTGAAGAAGAATACAGTTTATTTATTAAATTTATTGCATAACTTATGTTTGCATATTGCAACATTGTTACAATACATAGTATGGTTTCTTACATAGAATTCAAATCCCCCCGCTTTCATTTATACAAAAATAATTTGCAATCACGGCAGAAACCAACGACTATTTATAGAAATGGACAAAGCAAATGTGACATCATCTGTTGGTGAGTAGATCTTGAAGCGAGGAGATCAGCTTTTGAAGGTCGCTATGTTGGTTGTTTGGTGCCAGAAGTTGACCATATTTGGATATGCTGGAAAGAGCGAGGAGGCGGGGCTAAGACTTGAACCTGAGGTCACTGCCCAGTGTGTATGAGACTCAATTTCGGCCCCAGTCTCATTGGAAATCAGGTTTGTCAATCCAGCTAACCACGCCCCCAAATAGTCTTCATTTTGAAGGCTAATATTTACTTAAAAATAATTTTATTTTGTGTTATTTTTTAAGATAAGATAAGATAAGATAAGATATCACTTTATCTCACGCTGGGAAGTTCTTTTGTCACTGCAGCAAAAACAGAAGAAAGTGCAGGGTGCAAAATGGATTTAGAATAACTTAAAAATAAGGGGATAAGAAATACAGAAATACAGAATAAGCAAATATAATAAAAAGAAGTGAAAGCATGAATAAATTAAAAAAACTTAGAAAAAGGGACAGAGCTGCAGTGACTGCTGCCACTCAAGCGGCACCATCTCTTTTTGATGGACCACCAGATTACTGAGAAGAAGAAATAATAATGACCTCAAAATTAAAAAAATTATCGACTGAATATTTCATGATTGAAAATGTTGATTTTTGAATTAAAGTCAATTGGAGCTAGTTTTTTTTAGCACCAGCCTCTATTGGCCTAATTTTTGAGCCCCATTTGCTTCGTGTATTTCTTTATACAGTCTGTGGCAGAAACCTTGTATAAAATGTATAAAAATATATATTTTTAAAAATCACAACATAAAAGAAAAACATATTTACATTAAAATAACTCTCATCACACTACATTCCTTTAAAATATCTTCTCGTGATGAAACAAGACAAACTGTAACATTTGCTTTCAAACTGAGTCTCGTCATTTCAAACATTGCACCAAACTATTTGTCCATAATCTTCACTTATGTTGTGTTATTTTGAGAATCATACACCTCTTTGTCTTGACTGTCTTTCCCTGACGTACACACCAGGCCTGAAGAGCTCACAGACTAATGTCAGAGAAGATGCTGAGTTGCTACATTGCTTCACATGCATCACTTGTGCAGAGCGGCTGCTTGCAGGCTGACGTCTTCAGCGCCTGAGTGTTCCTCGCATGTCCTCGTAAACATCATTGCTGGCGACGCGCCTCGGTTTCACTGTGGTGCGTGTTGACTTGGTCTAGTGGCAAAAAATATTGTTGATGTCAGCAAGCTAGATTGGTCAGTGTATTTTATGCAACATCTCTTTGCTGAGACTGAGTTATTGTAATTTCATTTTTTATAGCAACATCTTAAAAACATTTTCTTTCTATGTTACAATATTTACTTGGTGGACAGTAGCTAGTTTTAAATATGTGTTCATTCAACTATATGGTCATTGTGGAGGCTGCAGTTTGTGGCACTATACAAATAATCACCTATAGATTTATTATTTGATAATTGAATGAATGCAACTACTTCATGAAAAGTCTTACATCAAAACAGTTGAATAACACCACAAACTAGATCATCCAAAGTGACCCTAAGTGTATGCAAATATGTATGAACTCTGACTCATCATTGTGCCTGAACGGGTGAAGTGTGAAAATGAGACTGACAATAAGACGAGCTTGTTTGTCAGGTGGTTACTCTCGAGCATAACAAGAACATGGAAACAACCCCCAGCAGGTTCCCACCAGGCGTATGAGTCAAAGGAGAAATCAAGAACCAGGCAAACACCTACAAAGACACACACACACACACACACACACACACACAGCATCGGTACCTTTAGGATGATCCATATGATGAACCCAGCCATGATGGCAAGCAGCACAGCAGCAGAGACTGATGCAGCCATCACCATTAGGTTCAGATGTGATTGGTCACAGTCCACTTTTCCTGGAAAAGATTTCATATGTCACAAATTTGAGTAACTTGTCGTCTGTGGCGCTGGAAGTTTTTGTACATTTCCAAAATTCAGAGACATTTCAGCATTTCTACTTAAATACTACGAAAGCAGAAGTTTTCAGTTTCAGCGACTGTCTGGTTTAAAATGCAGCATGTGTGTGAGGTGGATGTGAAACTCACCCAAACAGAACATGTTATGCTAATGTATGGTTGTTAGATGAAGAATATTGTGTCCAGTGGATTCATAAATTAGTTCAGTAAGCTCTGTGGAAAAATAAACTCATGAGGCTCACCTGTCACCACCAGGAGCACAGACCCCTCGCCTGTCGTCTCCTTTGTTGTCGAGGACATCATGTCGAACCTTTTGTACACACACCAGTATGTTCCTGTGTCCTTTGAGGTCAAGTTACTGATGAGAATATCGATGTTGGGGAAAGCTCCATTTGTCTGAAGTCTGCCAGTGAATTCTTTGGCCATAGTAAATTTCCCAGACTTATTCTCTTTGAAAAACACTTGAGTCTCCTTATTGAGACCCATCATTAAACACATGTACTCATGGTCAGAAGGAGATCTGCACTGGATGGTGATGGCTTCTCCAAAATCTCTCCACACCACTTTTTTGCTCTCTGCATAAAAAAAGACACAACAGTTACATTTTCATCTCACTTTACACATGATGAATGATTATGAAGCCTTCCCCTCTTATTATTTTAAAACAGATGCATTTTTTTTTTACCTGCATCAATCTGGGCTGTGCAGT
This sequence comes from Pseudochromis fuscus, assembly GCA_900323345.1. NCBI lineage: Eukaryota > Metazoa > Chordata > Actinopteri > Pseudochromidae > Pseudochromis > Pseudochromis fuscus. Next base: position 8,892 of record OOFC01019764.1, read on the forward strand.
AGAGACAGAGGATGGTGATGAGCTTCAGCCAGACAGCAGACATGCCGATAGTCATACAAGGTTCACTTAAACTCTTCGGTGCGAACTGTGGATGTGTTTTCACGCACATCGCCTCATATGATTGCTGACAGCAGCACGTGACCTACATAGAGGCGTCTGATGTGGGTGAGGAGATGACAGCTTGCACACATTGTCAGGTCTCATTGGTGGAGCATAAAGATAAAGATCAACTTTACTTTTGTGCTTGGGAAGTGAAGATGAGTGTTTTTGTCTTTCACCGTTGTTTTAGGGATGAAATGATGATTGTTTGATATGTTTTGAGAGCTTGCAGTAGTGTAACTGCAATGACGGCAGAGAGGCCCAACAGTGCCCTGTTGTGGCAGAAGCACAAACACACATGAAAGCAAAAAACTGAAGGAAAAACCAAGTACCACCAGAATAGTTTCACTGTGCTTTGGTATGATCCTCTGAGCCATCACTCCCATTACGATCAGCGCATCAAGATGATCACTCACAACAACTGGGTATTGATTTGCAGTGAGATGTGCTTCTGTAGGGACAAGTACATCCAAACCACACTGATAAAAAGTCCTCAAAGCATAACAGAACCACCAAATCCACTTCCTGTAGGGGTCAAGCACTCAGGCCTGTTACGACCCAGCTCACTAGGGATTAGGGAAGCAACATAAAACCAGATGCTGTTTGTTTTGCACAGAGTTTAACTTGATCAGACAGATGAATAAAATAAAAAAGGCAGAATAACAATCCAAACAGAAAAAGGACTCTGTAACAGGTCTTACAGTAAATAAATACCGTATTTTCCGGACGATTGAGCACACCTGTCTATACGCCGCTATTGAATTTATTCCAACAGTTTCATGTGGTCCACTCTGACCAGGTCTGACGTGACGATGCTAAATGTATCCGCGGCACGGAGCTTGCTAGCTTGTAAAAAGCTAACAAGCTTCGTGCCGCCGACACATGAGCCACACCGGTGTTTAAGCCGCAGGATTCAAAGTGTCGGAAAAAAGTAGCGGCTTATAGTCCGGAAAATACGGTAAATAATCAAACTGGAGTTGGGACTGGAAATGAAACAAACCAATCTCAGGTCTTTCATATTTACTCTTTCCCAGCTTTGTCCTTCCCTGGTCACAGGAGGTGGGTCGACTCGGTACCACCAACCCCAGGCTGGTGACTTCCTGGTTGGTGTGAGACTGCACATGTACAGACTACCAAACACATTCAGAGGGCAGCGGCCATAACAACACCTGTAACACTCTGCTGGTGTACACCACACATCCACAAACCCACACACCTACTTGCTGAGAATATGGTGAAGAAAGATTCAACTGACCATATCACTTTTTCCCACATCTTTTAATGAGGAGTTTATACAATGCAGCCTTACTATATTATCCACTTATTGTGTCACGGTTGATCCTTATAAACCGGAGCTGATCACACCCTGAACTCTGTGAAAAAGACAGATCAGGTTGTATATTACTGTGAGTTTAGTAGCTCTCACTGGAGCAGCTGACTGCAACAATAATATAATAATAAACACAAATGTCTTATCAGTGGGAGAAAACAAACCAGAAAATAATCCACTGAAATCTTTTTAACTGCCTCAAACTAACACCAGAAGTGAAAATGAACACGAGACTGTTCTTAATTAAATCCCTTTGTAGCAAAATCACTGGATTGTATTTTTATAGTCTCTTCCAAAGACTCTGTACAACTCCTGCTAAAAGTAGGTCAAAAGTTTAGTGTTAGCAAAGGTTGTTTTGCAGGGTTTGTGTTGCCCTCTAGTGGTAGAAGGAGAAAACATGTGTCTGTGCCACCACTGACAATACTGTTTAAAGCTTAAAACAAAATACATACAGAACAACAAAACTACAATGAGGGTTAAAATTAATTGCTCACTTTATTAGGACTATTTGCATTTATTTAATAACGTTTCTATAACACTCTATAATGTAATTGTAAGCAGATGTAACTGTTTATTAATGAACTGGTAAGAACCAATAAGTAGAAGCAGGATAACTAATAAATACTGATAGATGCATTACTGAAAACTTTATCCTAATGTCCCAATAGCTGCTTATAGTGTGTTACAAACAATTTAATATTTATGTACTGTTTATAAGTAGTACAGTAGTAAGTATAAGTGTTAAAGTGTTACTGATGTAAGAAATAATGCAAGATATATGACAACAAACAACATGACAGACCATTTTTCTGAGAGGATGTTTGTGTTAGTTGAATTTTATGTGTGCACCGCAATAAAAAATAAATACAAAAATTATCAACTGCAACGTATCATTGACAATCACAATGTCCTGTTCACACACCCATAGAAAAGTTCTGCTACTATTAAAGTACTAAAGGAACTTTAGAAATGTGACCGAAGGACTCTGCTGGACTTTTTACAAGCGAAGGAAAAAGATCCAGCAGTTAAAATCTACACAAAGGTCCCTGTGTGAAACAAGAAAACAAAAAAATAAAGTAAGCACACCACAGAGTATGAATTCATGTAGAGACTAAAGTGACACACACACACATACATGAACAAACACACACAAGACAAAGTCAAATGCAATACAGTCATGCAATTTTTAAGACTTTCAAATCTCACAAGTGCAATTGATGACCTCAGCCACACCCTCACTCACTTGTCACTGTCCTGAGAGAATTGTAAACTCAACTAATCAATCAAACACTAAATCAATAAGTACAATACAGGAGTCCACTGTTTTTGGAAATGAATAATAAAACACACACAGACATCTCCTGCTCTGTCAGCCGCCCTCTGGGGCAGGATAAAAGATCCCTGTCCAGCCCATCACTGTCTCCTCTGTCATCACTCTTCCTCCAGTCTCCTTCAGTTAACGAGGTACACGGCAGCAGACGCTGTAAGGAGGGCTTTTATGCTCCCTGTGTTGCTACGGAAACAACCCTGTCCATTTGCCAACCAGTGCTTCCTGTTTTGGGCTCCTGGTGGGTGGGACATTTTTGAGTCTGCAAAATAATCAGGACGGTTTGTGTTTGGACAAGAGAGGGCAAGAAAAAAAAAGACCAGAAAGGTATTTATTGAATCATTTGTTCCCACACAACAAAGATTTAGAGCATTTTAGATTTTTTTTCAGGATGATTTCAGGATAAACCTACAATTCCCTCTTTGGATCACCCAGAGTCGCTGCTGAGTCAGACTGAATGAAGGTATTAAATGACTGATTGTTACTCAGGGATGACTCACCTCATTTCCCCACTCTGCTTTCATTCTCGCATATCCTCTTCCGCCCGTAAGAGATCTCCTGAGACACAGATGGCCTCATCTGGAGAGCACATGGTATAATGGCCCCGTCAATACACTGAAGTTGCAAATGAGCAGAGGTGCTTAAACATTCATCGCAGACATCACTTAAATAACTTGGCATATGGCTGTGGGGGAGGAAAATGGTAATCTCCCGTCTTTCTAGAAAGATTAGTAGGATGATCAAGGGGGATAGACAAGAGAGTCTGTTTCCAAAGCAGTTTTACTGATTAGCTGTTGACCAGCACAAAAGAGCAAACTGCAGCACTGCATTTGTGCAAACAATGCAGTTGTACACACAGCATTTTGAATGCAAAATGGGCAGTGAAATCCCTATTCTCTTCTTTTTTTATTATCACATCACATGCAATGGCAAAAGAAGTAGTGACATTGCTTAATTGACTGGATGTAGCAAAGTTGCAATGGAAAAATACTAAATAATAAATCAAAATCTTTTATAAGCATAAGTGTATATTATCAGTAATGTAGTGTAACTGAAGTATAGAGTAAAAGTACTCAATTTGCTGTGAAATAGGGCTTTAAAAACAATACATTTCTGTATTTTACACTTGTTTATTATTATTCATTGTTGTTTATGTGCAAAAGTACCCAATAGATGTAAGTTGATGTTAAATCTGGCTGGTCAAATGTGAATCAGAGGATTGAGGAAAGCACCACAGACCCAGACTGACTCTGTGTCCCAGAGTAAAATAAAAGGCACAGGACCTTCCCTGTGGATACAGCACTTACAGAAAACAAGCCTTCATTGAGTGCACTCCAACATCCTGGCATTTCTCCAGGGCAGGAAGTTCTTTTCCTGATCTTGAGTGACCTACACATGCCTCTCACAGCAGATGAGGGCTGAACCACACCGCTGTGCCACAGCAGTCTCTACAAGCTGCTCTCAGTTTGTCTCTGAAGGAGCTCGAGTCGAGCCGGTGAGGTACACTGAATGTAGGTCTTCCTGTTTATTGATCTCTGTGGCTGGCATGTAGACAAAAGGAGCATGAACAGTACAGTGAAAATATCCAGCTTTGTTAGGCAGGTGAGCAGAACATGAAGACTTGCAGAAATCCTCAGACGCTCCGGCCTGGTCAGCACGACCTGGGAAATGACCCATTTCTGTCGTCTGTCAGAGTGTGTTTTACCGGCTAAAAACTTCAAGTCAGCGCAGATAAGATTTATCATGGCTGATCCTTTCGCGAGGATCGGCCTTCTCGACCCCTACAGTTTCACAGTAAGAGGCTTACAGAGAGTCAGCAAGTCAACAATACACCGCTGTTCAAATCAAAGTCATGGATTAAAGACAAGAGGAATTAAATCCTAGTGATTGTACCATCGTGTATAATTAGAAACCATGATTATGGATGTACATAACGGCGATCATTGGAACAGTTTGACAGCCAAACCTTTGTAATGACATCACCTTTGACCCCTCAGTCAATTCAGCCATTACAAGTCAATCAATACATGTTCACGATGGGGATGTTAAAATGCATATATGCAGCAACTATAGGTGGAGGTTTAACTCTGCACCACCACAGCAATATTCAGTGGTGGACAAAGTACTCAACTTCAGTACTTGAGTCAAAGTGCTGATACTCATGGTCAAATCTTACTCAACTACAAATAAAAGTTATTGGTCAAAATGTTACTCAAGTTAAAGTACTTACATTTAAAAATACTTAAATATTCAAAAGTACAAAGTAAAAGGACATTGTCTAATATCAGTACATTGCTGTATTGTTCTCAGTGCCCGAGTCAATCCCCGATTAACGTCTGCTTCCTGTTAATGTGGTATTTTAAGCTGAAAGTGCTTCGATGAAAAGAAAACTCCTTCCTGCGGAGTGTGCATAATACTTTGTTGGTTGACTGTTCGGTCTTGCTTTTTTGTTTTCAAATTTCCCATCGAGAGGCTAACATGCTGTTTAGCATTTTAAAAAAAACTTAGAACGGCAAAACCGTGCTGTTGTCTTTATTGTTCGGTTCCGCTGCCGGTCACTACCTGCCGATTTGCGCATGCGCGATGGTAACTCTACCTGGACTAAACTGCCTGAAACGCATTGCCAGCATAGACTGTATATAAAGTAAGTAACCACACACTTCCTAGGAATGTAGTGGAGTCCAAAGTACAATATTTGCCTTTAAAATGTAGCGGAGTAAAAGTTTCCAAAAAAACAAATACTCAAATAAAGTACAAATACTGAAAAAAATGTACTTAAGTAGAGTACTCAAGTAAATGTACTCCGTTACTGTCCACCACTGGCAATATTACATGAGCTGATTAAAACAGAGCTGGATAAGTCCGACGTGTCCAACAAAACTCAGACCACCAGGTGCTTTTAAAGACTTACTGCGTCCCCTTTGTGTATTCCTAATGATGCTTAAGAAAGTAAAGTGCTCAGACTGTGACCAAATAAAGGCATCTTTGAGCAGGGCTGTTAAAAGGTAGTGCTTCATAAGTCTTGTATGAATCACTTTTCACCTTTTCAAGCTGACTTTTGTTTTAAAACTGAACAAAACACAACGCCTATCAGGAACACTGTAACGAGAGCCAAATATCCAGCAGATGATGTCATGAAAAGATAGTGCAGTACCTCATTTGACATAATTGGCAGCGGCTATCGTGATTACTTTGGCTGGGCATATTTCCAGTCACAGAGCCTGTCTCCGCTCTCTCCTGTCTTCCTGCTCCATTTCATTGTACATAAATAACACTCAGCTTTGAGCACACGGAGAAATAACAGCACTATTAGTTGAAACAATAAATCAGCCACAGCAAATTTCATATGAATCTTTATTGTATTTAGAAATCCACGCATCAAATCTTTTTTATTATTTTTTTTCCTTTACCATTTACAACAGGGAAGAATGAGGGACAAGCTAAACGTCATGCCTTTCCCAGCAGGCGCAATGCACTACAGGATGGGCTGAAATGGAAGGAGGGGGAGATACATAAAGTGCTTTTGTCAACAGTTTTCTTCTTTTAATAGAAAAAAGGATCAAAACAAAAGGTTCGAGGGTGGAGGGAGAGGACGCGAGGGTCCATGGACGTGACGGCATGTGAAGTGGGTGAAGGAGGGGAGATGTTGATG
>OOFC01019766.1:0-10157 GCA_900323345.1 Pseudochromis fuscus
CTAAGACGAATTAGAGAGACATGATGAATGACGCAATATTTTCATGCCAGAGGGAAACTATTGCACTTCAAATTAGAGGGGGTGACAGAGAGAGGGAAGGAGGCAGAGGAGGAATGAAATAAATCCGCAGGAATAAAGGGCTAATGAGACGGGGGGAGAACGTTTTCACGCTGCTCGGAGGGAAGACGGGATGAGGAGGGAATATTCAGATTGACGATACATCACTTTAATAAATATCGGTCAGTATTGTCCACCTCTGGGTTATTAGATGACATGTATTAGTTCCTGTGGATGGAAATGAGCTGAAGGAAAAGATGCGAGGTGTCTTCAAACCCAAACAACCAATCAGGTGGACGTACACATTTCTCCGACTTAGATGGCGACTCTACAGTTTGGATCGGTGTGAAGCTACCAGCTGAATCAGAAAAAGGTGAACAACTGTGTCAGGAAATATCTTTGAAGGTACAAACCTGTGGACACAAAAACCAACAGGAAGCCTTTAAGTAAGATTGAAAGATACAATTTAGAGCGAGAAACGTTCCATCGTGGAGGTTACATTGTTGAAACTGAAAGCTACGAATCTAAATAAGGTGTCATGGAGAAAAGTATAATGTTTACCGTATTTTCTGGACTATAAGCCGCTACTTTTTTCCGACGCTTTGAACTTAAACACCGGTCTTTCTCATGTATCAGCAGCACAAAGGTCGTTAGCTTTTTACAAGCTAGCAAGCTAATAGCTGCCAAGACACTTAGCGTTGTCACATCAGACCCGGTCAGAGGGGACCACATGAAATTGTTCGAATAAATTCAATAGCGGCTAATAGATAGGTACGCTCAATAGTCCGGAAAATACGGTAATTTAAATCTTTCATCTCTGGATTCTTGGTAATTTTACGTAGAATTCATCAAATATGGCGCTCACTAATTCAACAGTGAAGCACCATGGATTCTCACCTATTCTCTCGTATGGAGATAAAATAGTGTTGGATGATCAAGAACAAGTTACAAACAACAAAAGAAGAAAAAAAACCTTTGCTACACAAAATGTCATCAAAATGTACAAATGCACAAACTGCCTGGATTCACCTACTGATGCACCTGTTTATACTACGACCATTAGATCTATAATAACCTCAATTTGTGCAATAATTACAATTAATTCATTAATTTTTCGAGCTAGCATCTAGTGGCTGTTGGTGGTATTGCAGGTTTTGACAACTTCCACACTACTTCAGTTTCGAAACCTTTCATAATCTGTCGACTCCACAGCTCTACTAAAAACAAAAACACATATATTTCATTTCTTCTCTTAAAGACACTTAAACGTGACTACAAAAAACAAAGTCACAAACCAACACAAGCTCTGTGGTAACTTTCCTGCCACCTCCTGCTTAAAATTCACAGTCAGAAAGACTTTGAGACTCAATTAATTATGAAAATACTACAGTTATACTTCCTCTTCCTTGTAGCAAAGTCTTATATTCACTTCTATCTTTGCATCTTTCTTTAATTGTTCTTAATATGATAAAAAAAAAATCCCAAAATTGGAAACACGACTTTGAACAAATCTCTTTTTAGTTTAAACAAAATGTGATGAGATTATTTTATTTGAAGGGTTTTTACTTTCTTCAACAGCATCTAGTATTTCACATCTGTGGAGAATACAGGACACTTAGACCTTGAAATAACGCGACAGGAATTTCAAAAGAATACATGACTTTTATTCTGAAATTCCTCTTTAAAATGCTGTGGTGTTTCACTGACGTGGTGCACCATCAATCTGATGTGAAACTGTCCCTGCTTCTTTTTAGAAGTGTCAGAATATCGAAGGAAAATCGAGAAAATAAAAGTATCAAGAAGTGGACCAAACAAAGAAACAAACAAACAAACCAACAAACATGCTGCCCTCCATGATACATACCAGAGAGGCCTGGAGGAGAAAACAAACAAACCCATGCAGAGAAACAGATCCCCTCAGAGATGGAGAGGTATCAGGAGGAGAAGTGAAGAAGATGGAGATGAGGATGAGGATAAACCCACACACAGGTCTCTGTTACGCACTCGGAGGTTAAAGCCTCTTCGAGATGAGCTTCCGGACCACTGATCAGCAGATCCACGGCTCCAATCACTCTGACAGCCGGCGGCCTCATCTCCGCCTCACTTCACTTCACCGGCGTGATTGCACACACATACATAAGATACATACATAACCACATATATATATCTACTACAGTACACTATGGGTTAGCTGGACTTGACCCGTCACCTTCAAACCAACACAAATGATGCAGGCTGATTCCTGCCATACTGTTCACACAGCTCGTGTATCTGTCAGATGTGCAGGGCTGAAATATCTTCTGAAAGGTAAGACAGCGAGAGACGGGGACGGCTGAGGAGGGGATGAGTCATCCGGGCAACACACAGCAGCACGGTACAATAATAGCAAGAAGTAGGTGAGTGCAGAGCGAAGTTTGTGTTGAAGTATGTGCACGATAAAACATTATGTCCAAGAAAAAGAGTTTTTCAAGGGTAATGAGACATTGGTCATTAGAATTGGTGAAGGTGCTGAGTCTAAAAATGAGGCTAATGTGAAAATGCAAAAAAGTGCAATACTCCCAACGGCCACTAGGCTGGGTCCAAACCACTCTGGGTTCTTTAATTTCTCCAGTTTAACGTTCAGACCCGCCTCCTCAGACTAAAAGTCAATTGAAGGCAGAGTTGTTTGGAGCCAACCTAGTGCAATACTCCCAATGGCCACTAGGGGCTGGCTCCAAACCACTCTGGTTTCTTTAATTCCTCCAGTTTAACGTTCAGACCCACCTCCTCAGACTCCTCCCTTCATATTCAAAGTGAAATATGTCTGTATATAGAATGGACAACGCTTACATGATGTCATCTGATTGTTTGTGGAGAGTGACCATATTTGGATATGAAGGGAGGAGCCTGTGGAGGCGAGTCTGAACCATGAGGTGGAGGAATTAAAGTCAATTGAAAGCAAAGTTGTTTGAAGCCAACCTAGTGGCCATTGGGAGTATTGCACTTTTGAAATGTAATAAGAAATGAGGCTTATGTGAAGGTGCAAAAAAGTGCAATACGCCCAACGGCCACTAGGGGCTGGCTCCAAAAGACTGGTTTCTTCAATTCCTCCAGTTCAAGGGTAAGACCCGCCTCCTCAGGCTCCTCCCTTCATATCCAAATATGGTCACTGTCCACAAACAATCAGGTGACATCACGTAAGCTTCGTCCATACACTCTCTGATTAATACAAACATATTTCACACTAAATATTGACGATAGACTGATGCCTATTACCGAGTCATGTGAACATTACAGATCCTAAAAATCAATGATTCATAAATAAATAAATATAAACAAACAAAAACATTTCCAAAATGGAGAAGTGTATATGTACGTAGCCAAAAACCAGTCTGAACTGTATCCAAACGTCTCCATGTAACAACATGCAGCAGTATGGTACATTTTTTTTAGATTGCCTTTGTTTTGGTGACTTTACAGGTTTTTACATCATCTGCTTGGCACAGCGAGGACCCACTGCTCTGTCTGTGTGTCATGGCACCGTGGGAGGCCAGCACCTTCGCCAAGAGACGTTAATCAGGGACAAATAACGAACCAGAAATTTAAAAAACCCATAAACCTTTTATCCTGTAAAGGTTAATCACACGGTGGCTTTGTAGTAAAACCTGCACTCGAAACTCAACGGTTAAACATTACTCTGCTGTCAAAACATAAAATACTGGAAAACACTCAGAGTGCAAACCTCCCCTAAAACATAACCCAGCTGTATCGATGCTACTTTTTATGGTTATTATTATTTGTGTTTTTAAGGCAGCTGGGTGAGTGAGAGGTGTTTTTCCAAAGCAGCAACACAAATTACAACGTTAGAGATTTTTTTTTTTATGTGAAAACTTTTTTGGTTGTGTGATGGGAACCGTCATGGCGGCCTGCAACAGTGAAGCCAAGTGCAACAAAGTGCAATACCACTGATGGCCACTAGATGCTCATTTTCAATCCTGAAATATTCATCAATACATTTCTCCACAAGTCATTCTGATGTCATTAGATGAAGTCAACTCTTCTTCTCAGAGATCTGGGGGGAGGAGTTAGGGGCGGGGCTAGTCTGATTGACAGGTGGACCACCAGAGAATCATTTCATCATTAAGGAGATATTAGGGATCAAAAAGAGGAAGATTTAAAAGTTATTTTCAATGGTCACACCTGCTCCTCACTCCCTTCATATCCAAATATGGTCACTTCCTGCTCCAAAAAACCAACATGGCCACATTCAGAAACCAAACTCCTGGCTCCACAGATCAACAAGTGCTATCACATTAGCTTCATGCATTCTACAAACATCTCCATGAATCACAGAGGTTGCTAATTAAGGGGATAATTATCTCCAAGGCCGTCATCAAAGACTAAAATAGAGTGGACACGGCCCAAAGCATGAATATTATCTTCAAAGGTAAAAAAAAAAAAAGTGATCTGATTTGGACGACTGGATGTGGAAAAGATTCAGTTAGCTTGTTAAAATATGGCACCTTGTCAAAAATTACACTCCAGCGAGAAGAGGCGAGTCAAGAGCTGACGAACACGTTTCTCCGAGTTTTTTTTTTGCTGTCTTTTCTTGTCAGCACTTCACCTCCTCTCTCACCTTCCCCACTGACATCACAACCCCAGACAATTGATGTTTGAGTCCGGGGTACCACGTCTCTCAGATGGATGGTGAAGCTCCAAAACTGTCCCCACGGAGACGCCTGATTGGCCCCACTGGAGACGAACTTTTCAAAGACATGTTTAAATACCACAAGCATCTTTATTGTTTCCCCCTGTGCAGGTAAAGGAGATGTTTGTTTACATGTTTATGAGGAGGAACTATGAATAGAAAAACCACAAACACACACTGGTGCACACACACCTGCCATGACCTGCACTCTGCAGTGGGTGGATTGGGGTTTCTGCCGTCTCCCAAGGCGACTCTTTGTTTGTCTGCTCAAGTCTTTTCCTTCCTCTTTAGGTGTAAGAGCCGGGTCAGCATCTGTTCTCCCTTGGCGAGTGTCTAGTTTGCGGCGTGGTTGGAAAGAAAGACGAGAGAGGGAGGTTTTTTTTCCTCTTTTTTGATGCGACACAGAAACGGGAACAAAATGTAAACATGCCAAACGCCCATTTCCCCCTGGGAAATCAGGCCTTCTGAAGACGAGGTGTCAGAACACATTCAAACACGCTGTATTGCTCGCCTTGGTGTGCCTGCTTTAAGACAGAAAACATAATGACAGGAAGAGGAAAAGAAATGGGAGGTATGGAGGGTAGTGGTGGGGGAGGGGGGGGACTCAAAGCGCCGTGCAGTTGTACAACCCAAGCAGATGGAGAACCAAACAAGAGGAAAAAACTTCATCAAAGTTTTAAAGCCAACGTTGGCGGCACAGAGCAGGCGTTTAGTGCTTGTGACAGCACTTTGAGATTTTATTTTCACTGCTGTTGTGCATGTTGACGAACCTCTAATAGCAAGAAATATGCAGTTATCCTTCTGAGCTCACACACTGTGGTAACGCTTATATCTGCAGTTGTAGAGAAGTTGTCCTGGTGTGTACAAAGTATATCAGGACTGTCAGGGATGCAGCTAAAACCTACAGGGATGAATCTGAGGGATTGTGGTGTTTGTGTGATACATGATAAAGCATGTATCTGCATACCCTACGATTAAATACCACCTGAAAGATCTGTCTAGATTCTTCAAGTATTCCTCAAGTTGGATCTGATGCTGAAATATTCTGGTCCCCAACCACCAGGCCGTGGACTGGTACTGGTCCATGAGTATTGACTATTACAGTCTGAACATTTTAATTTGAAAAATGACCAGATTCTCTCCAACTTTACTTCCACCTGTGCCTCTTGACATATCGGTGCATTTGTCTTGGTCACATGACATGACGTATCAGATACGTTACCCAAAAAAATATGCCCGCAAAGTTGCGAAAATGAATTAAAAAAAAACAAACGTCAATGCAGAGCTTCTTTCCAAATGGGAAATGGTCAACTTAACCATTTTACCTTGAACATTTAGCTGCGACAGGAAGTGACATGTCAATCAAATCACCGTAAGTCCTCAGCCATTTGATTCTTCAGCTGATTCCGAAAGTCGACAAGCAGAGCGTCCGTACACTACCGTAATGTAGGTAATATGTACGGAATGCTGCACAACACAGTATGACTCCATTCCCCTGCATCACTGCCGTAATGTATGTAATATATACGAAACGCTCCACTTCTCGGCTGTCAGAATCAGCTGGAATCACGTCGCTAGAGCAAATGGCCGTTGGCTTATGCTAGTTACTCTGTAGCGCCAACGATAAGCTCGGTGTTTTTTTATTTTTGCCACATTTATCTGCCACACCTTGAAGGCCAGTCCGTAAATATAATGCTTACATTAAACCAGGTGCAACAAAGTTTGGGGACCACTGGTCTAAAGTTCCTACAGAGACTATTCCTGTGTAGCCAACCAATCACGCTCCTGCATCCCCCTTTAATGCACTTCTGATTTACAGGTCTATCACTATAGCAAACCCTGAACTCTCCAACATCTCTTACTTTTGAAAGTCACTGGGATTTGTCATCTCTGTCAAAATGTGACCCTCACATCAAGAAAACAACTCTGATTTCCTTTCAGTCACCTCCACCAGAAGCAGATAATTTTGCAGGTAGTTTTCTTGGACCGTGTCATTTGGCGGGAAGTTCTTGGCACAATCTTCAACGTCAAAGTTCTTTACCTTCACCACATCTGAGGACGTGACTTTGTAACTCTGGACACTCTCAGGAGGCTTCAGCTCTGGAATATGGTAGCATTAATGGCTTCCTGGTACGGAGATATCAAATTTTAATCTAGTCTGTCGCAGTTAATTTGCACCTTAAAGCTGCAAAATAATTATGCACACCTTGATATAAGGTGTTAATCACTTTTAGGGCACACCAGCTCTTATTATACAGCTACACACCACCAGAAAATCATTAAATCAGACGTTTTTCATGGTTTAGAGTTGTAACATACGTAGAGAAAATAACTATGGAGAATACATGCTTGTGTAATAATTGTACATGTAGTGTAGAGGTGCTGAAAACTGTAACAATCTGTGAAAAACAGCATTAACTTACAGAAATTACCATAATAAGTCAAGATACAGACGTGAATATACATCTGCAGAAGCAGTTAAAGCTCTGGACACATCTACTTATTATGAAAAGTATCTTTATGCATCTTCATTGTGCACTAAGGATACATCAGAGGTGTTAGATGTTTCCAGTTATGTTTCCACAGCAGTGTCAGCATCTTAACCAGCTTCATTAGATCGTAACCTGCAGTGATTTACAATGGACCTGCACCATGTCAGAATCTCAATGGTGAAAATTTTCCATTCAAATTATGACAACAACCACTCAATTAAGTGAAGCAACAACACTGCACTGTTACTCTGAGGCATGAAGGTCGTCCTGCCGTTCACAACGTTTCAGGAACTTTAAAAGTGTCGTCGTAGAAACCATCACACTCTGGTAACACCACCTCTGTCTGCTGGTAACACTGGGGTCGATGCTCTGCTGACTGGGACCATTGGGACCAGCAGGAGTGCTGCCTCAGATGACCTCTGACCTCCACCATCACCTGACCCCAACACTGCCGATATGGATGAAAAAGCAGCGAACAAGCTCTGAGCATATGTGGGGGTCAACGGTGTGTTCAGCTTTGAGGAACCTTTAAAGTCTGTACTCGCTGCTACTGCGTTTAGTACAGTATACAGTACACTGCAGTACACAGATTCAGGTAAAGCTGTATTGACAAGTAATACCATATTTACTCAAATTGCTGGAGTCCAACAACAACAACAAAATAATAAATGGGGGAATAAATAAACATGGTGTGCTTGCAAATATTTCACAATAAAAGCTCGGTTAAAAATGCAGGATTTCTTTCCACTTAAAAAACACAGCATCTTATGTGATGAGCTGAGTGTTGAGTTTATATGAACACAGTAATGAAGCAACTTTATCATTTTGTTCAGAGGTTTTTGTACTAAAATATGACAAATTAATGTACTACCTGGACTGAAAAATGTCTTTTTAAAATCATTTTAGTTCACGTCCCTGGTCGTATTCTTCTTCTACTGCAATTACAACCAATAGCATCACTCCATCCACCTGTCAATCAATCTGCTGGTGGTGGCACACTGCATCCTCCCACCAGGAAACACTCCCAGAGAGCAGCTGCAGGAGTAATCAGTACTTTGTTGGAGCAGTACTGTCACTACACAGGGTATCTAGTAACATAAGCTAGCTGGAGTGTCTTGTTGTGTTTCAATGGGCCAATCAAATTGCCCCAAAGGTTGTAGGTCCCGCCTACATATTCTGTTTGTGCCGGACATATATGGTGATACAGAAGTTCTCAGAAAAAATGAGTTAGAAATAACATCCTGTGAATGAAGACCCACTTCCTGTTTGTAACTTTGCTGATGATGTTCTTCGGCTTCATCATGACAGAGTGTGTTTTACTGCTTACTGTGACAAATATGATGGTGGAGACCAAGACAGAGAAAAAATGTGTTTTCTGCGCCCTGGTGGCCAAAGATTAGATTACAGTAGCATGTTTGCGTTGACGACCAACGGCAGCAACAAAACAACCAAACGGCTCATTAAAGCTTTTTTTACAACCCTGAACAACATGTGGTTTAACGGCTCGAGCCCCCCGGACGGCGGGCAGACGTACCTGAGCAGATGATAACACAAAACCCCAGCCGGCGCCAGGTGAGGCCGTTACTCCCAACAAACTGCCTGATGATTAATGCAATGAATCGCCACGGGAACGGGAATTATCATCCTCCAGAGCTGGGCGGCTGATTGGAGTAATGATTGGGGTGGAGAGACAGAAGGGAGTTGGTGGCCGTGGCGGGAGCGGGGGGAGTACAACACGCCAACGCCACGGTCCTGATTTCTTTCTAGCAGGGGGCCGCTGCTCCGGTAGCCTGGCACCGAGCCAAACACACTGGGTTTAGTTTGTTATTGAGGGGAAGGCAAAGCAATCAATCTGGAGGCTTGAAGGAAAAGGAGAGCGGAGAATTATTTTTGATAAGTCGTCTGAGGAAAACATAATCACGGCTGTGCAGCGTGAGCTTGTGATGGGCATTAAAAAAAAATTTTTTTTTCCTCCATAGCTTTTCTTTTTCCCTCTTATGGTGTGTGTGTGAGTTTTTCTGGACTTGTGTAAAAACCCAGAAAGGTGTTCCTTCCTCAGCTCGCGACAGATGTGTCAAAGCATGAGACGACATGAAGCTCTCCAGGGACTTCTTTAAGTGTCACCGGGAAGCTTTACTGCACACACACACACACACACACACACACACGGGATATTTTTTGTCAGAAGTGCTGAATAATAGTGCTGTACTAAGCAGACTGGGCCAATTAGGCCCGCTGGGACTGAGCACAGGCACCAGTGCATGTCTATGTATGTGGAAGTGTTTGTGTGCATGAGGACTATCCTTGAGTCATAGGCAGACAGCAGGACTGAACGTCAGAATATTGTCAGACATCTGCCTGCCTGCCACTGCAAAACACACACACACACACACACACACACACACACACACAGCAGCAGGGAGGATGGAGGCAAAGAATGGCAGCAGTGCAGGAAAAAAAAGATGACTGTTTGGGAAACGGTGCGTGGACATGCTGCTGTGTAGACGAGTGACCCAGCAGCTGTACAGTCGATGCTGCAGCATGGAGGCCGGGCTGTGTGTTCACATCTGCACTGAGAGCTGCAGGCTGGATGCATATAGAAGACCAGGAGATCATTGTCCAACCATAGATGGTTGGACGCAGCAACCGGGTCTCAAAGGCCAAACGTGAGAGTGCAACACCATCAGTGATCAGAGCTGAACTGGACTCTCACACACATTGGACACTGTCCTCGGGTTCAAGGGTCAAACCTGCCTCTTCACCCATCCCGTCGTATCCAAATATGGTCACTTCTGGCTTCAGCCATCTTCAAACACCAAACTCTGAGTCCACAAACCAACAGGTGACTCCACCATATTGTCTATGGGTCCAATGAGGCATAACCCAGCTGTACTGAACACTGCTGCCCTCTTGTGGTGGCA